>JANJYP010108054.1:0-13279 GCA_024605115.1 Rastrelliger brachysoma | reverse complement strand
GTGTGTGTGTGTGTGTGTGTGTGTGTGTGTGTTTTATATTAGCTTAATCCTCTTTACATTTTTCCTATATAGTATACTTAAAGCTAATCTAACATTTTCCAGGGAGGATAACAGTACCAACTGCAAAATTTCTGAACCTTATTAGCCTAGTTAGGATTATCTGACCCACCCAAAAGTTTCTTTTACTAAAAACTAAGTAGAATCACCATTGCTATTTTGCAATAATAGAATGCTAATACTTTAATTTATTCTCCATCTACTCTTAATTTCCAGTTTCTTGGCTGGGGTCTGACACTACACGCCCACAACAGGGTGAGTATTGAGACCTCCATTTGGCTTAAAAGCTATCATTGTGAGCGATAACTCTCAAGAGTAGAATCATAAAAAACCTTAAACCTTTTCATAGAGAGAAATTCTATGAGTGCAATGATTCTAGAAACAAAAAAGCTTGCTATTTATACATTAAAACAATTGTAGTTGTAACTTTGTTAAAGAGGATCTGACCAAGTTTTCTGTAATAACATACTTCCAAACTCACGGACCTGCTAATATTAGTAGTGAGTGTTTAATCTGAATTGTCTAATCATGCATCCCAAAGTGACTGTATAATGCTTTATGTAAGTCAAAAACCCCGAAAGCTAACAGTGTTATGATAAAATTCTTGCCATAAACATGAATATTTATGTTGTGTTGAAAACATGAGTTAATATTTGAATGGTATATTTCTTTCTGGCCTAACTGTATCCAGCTTGTCATATACTGTATAGAGATATGACAAGGCAATTTGCTTGTGATAAACTATATTGCAAAAAGTCTGTAGCATTGCATGGTCATGAAAGGACATGTGATTTATATAAACCTCTATATTCATGTCTTGATAGTTCTGTACATGATATTATTTCTTAGCACAGTTCAGTCTAAAGTCTAACAGGGAATGGACAAAAATGTCATGTTTAGAGGAAAAAGGAACAAGGAATCAAAAATTTTCGTCCCTCAACAGNGGACAAAAATGTCATGTTTAGAGGAAAAAGGAACAAGGAATCAAAAATATTCGTTCCTCAACAATTTATAGAGCTGCAGGGTCCAAGTAATATGGGTCCAACTTACTGTAGCTTATGTTTTGAGCGATTTATGTGTTTGAATATCTGGTAACTTTGGTATTGATGCAGGTTTAAGTGCAAAAGTCCCACTAACCCACAGTAATCTCGAGGGGGCATCACTGAATGCTGATCACAGGGGTTCAGCTGGTCCAGGGATCCCTGGTCTTTAATTATTTTCACTTGTTGTGAAAGACCTGCAAAATATAAACTATAGATTATATAGTTTGAGTAAGGAGGAATGAGCAGGCTGCCGCAGCAGTATTTTGCAGTCCAAAGCGCAATGAAGGTAGATTGCTTGTAGCAGGTGCTACTGATGTGTACTGTATGTAGCCGAGCATTGGATATTATTACATCAGTCTTGCAGCTGCTAGCAAACTGATCGTTCACGTTGTGTACTTCCGAGGGTGACGTGAACATCATTAAAATCAATATGTTGGAAATATTGATCAGCCAAATAATATAAACCAGCAAAAAAGCTGAATATTTAAGCCAGGCATTGATTTTATGGATCAGTCATAACACATAAAATCATGAAGTGTAGTTGGCATAAATTTAGTTCCTTAGAGTTAGATTCATAATAATCCTGCCATTCCTGAGTAGAATTAACATGATCAAAATAAACACTACTGAAATGTAAATTTTGTATATATATGACATATTAGATCTTCATTTGTGATCATTACCAGACTCTTTACTTTATCTTATTTTTCAAGAGATCTTGAGGGCTATCAGATAAATGAAAGTGTGCACTGGTTACTATCATTAAAAAAATGAAAGTTTATTATTTGGTCCACGTCTGAAAATTACTCCAATAACTATCTTATACTTCTAATGCAGTTTCACTGCTTGTTCTGTTGTAGTATCATCTACCAAGTAAGCTTTTTTATCATTTTTAAAGGATTCCTTTGTGTCGAGGATGAATTGCTACTAGAAAAGTATTCCCAACGTTGTATTTTACTTAAATTAATCTGAAATGAAAGCAGCAGATAGAAAATTTTATGGTATTCTCCAATTCTTACCCTTGTTTGTACGCTTACATTTCATAATGTTGACCACACAGCTGTACATATTTCAAACAAACTTACAGAATATTTTCAAAATTAAACACTTACATGCTGTACTTGCATGTGGTAATCTCCTTTCTTTCTTGCTCTGTGTTCTCATCTTTTTCTGTTCTTGTTGTTCTTTTAGCTTTTAAATTTGTTTTTTTTTCCTTATTTCACGCCTTTTATTCTCTATAAAGCACTTTGAAATGCTTTTGTGTATGAAAGGTGTTTTCTAACATGCCTGGCTTACCAAATAAATGAATGAATGATAAAGAATATATTCAGAGTGCTTTTCACAGCCTGCTGACTTTCCAACATGTACCCACTGTTGTTGTTCTATGATGTTGTGTTTATCTTCATCGGTGCAGCTGTAGTCGACCCTGTTGGCTGTTTGGACCTTGCAGTTCTTTGTTGTTCAGCTTTCCAATATATAGCTAAAAAGTATGCATAATAACTAATGCTGAACCATTTGTTTTTATTTATTTATATCCCAGTGTGATCTAGTCTAAATTGCACTGTACTACATTAGTCACCAGGGCGGGCTGGCCATAGGGAGGTTTGTGACAATAATTGAATGGCCAGTCTGTTCCAGGCCAAATTGGCCAGTGGTTGATGTTTTTTAAATGAAGCCATACCAGCCCGCTCTCACAGCTGTGGCTGCGTCAGACATACATGGTTCAGCCATAGTTTTCACATGATGTCACGCCCTCGTTTGAATTTACCCCTGGCGGGCAAGAAGACGTTGCTTCCTCTGTTTATTCAATACTTTTTCTGATACCTCAAGGCATTGTTACTTGTGATACCAAAATGTCTTCAGAGTACTTGCCAAAGGAGTACTAGTAATTAAAAGGTACCTTTTGGGTTTCCTTGACACGTAAAAGTTCTGTATTAATGTGACAGCACATTGTTTTTTAGACCTTCTTTGAACTGCTAGGATCATAAAAATTGAAATTTTGTATCTGTGACAGTGCTGGTCGTCACCGTAAACTCAATATGTGGGACAGGCATGGAGGGCCAAAAATCTCAAGAGAATACAGAAAGAGTAACTAAAAGGTATCTCAGTTTGTCTTGCTGTTCCTCATGTAAAACTCCAGCCCCAAATAGATGACCATTGGTAAAACTTTTACTGATACCAACTAAATGCTGTACTTTGTTTGTTGGTATACACCAATATTGATAGGTTAATTATGTTTAATATTGACAGGTTAATTTTGATATTTCGAGGGGGCACTTGGTCAGAGTATTTAGATTTTAGGAGTGATTATGCCATTCCTTGTCGGTGTCCCTGTAGAGCTCTTTAAGTTCACTTATTGAGACTGAACTGTGTCAACATACCGTACAGGACTAACCAGCATGTGGATATGAGTTTAAAAAAGTGGCATTTTTTTTCTTTAAATTGCAAGATACAGTAGACATATGGCAATCAACCGCAGTGTCCTCAAGCAACAGCCTTTAGCTAGTAGTCCTTCAGAGGTTGGTTGAAAGGTCACAATGAAATGCAGGTGTTGTGACGCTGAAAGTTGAATCATCCATTTTGGATGACACCTTTCAATGAGTGATGAAGATCACATCATACATGCAAGTCATCCAACATGGAGTCATGCACTGACATAGGGGTGAATAGTTTTGATATCTTTTTCGCTCGCGTACCTTTGTCATCTGGGTGAACTCCCTCAGAACCGTCGACTAAACACGCAACGTGACAGCAGGAGAGGGAACAGGACAGGTAAATACAAATCCTGACAAAAGCACCATGGCAGGTTGGAACTTTGACAGGATTAAGGACACATAATACACAAACACCACACTAAACAGTACTGTATAACCCAAGAATGGGAAGCACGAACACAGAAACAACTTGGAAGAACAAGTAATTCAAAGACCGTAGACACATCACACAACGAATAATGGTTAGTCGTGAACAAAAATAATATACAATATGTTAGCAGTATCGTGCAGCATGTAAATAGTTGTGCTGCTGATTAGACTTAACTTCAAGTTCACTCTGGTAGTGGCTGGAGGTTGACATCTCAGGATGATCCCTGTGCAGTGCTTGAGAGAAATTATGTGCAATTATTTTGGGAAACAGCAATTTGTAGGAAATTGAAATTCAAATAAGCCTTCATTCTGTCTTCTATCAAACAAGGACCCCATTTCATTTTCAATTTTCTCTTTAAATGTAGCAACTGCTGGCTGCCAGCGACTGTTTCATTGATCTTCCATGTTGATACTGTTGATCATTCTCATTACGATTATCGGCATGTCAGTATAGCTCTTCAGATGTACTCACGCAATTCTTTTTTCTTGATTATTTTTGTCATTAGAGATTTTTTTTCCACAACATGGCACTTCTTCAGTGTTTACATCTTATCTTCTGGCAACTGTGACCATTTATTTGACTGACGTCTTCCTAATCGCATCCTTTGGGGGTAGCAGTTGACGAATGATTTGGTCAGCTCCACATTTTAAAAGCAGTTGGCTCTTCTTTTCAGTGAGCAAAAAAACCCTCTTCCATTGAAAAACAGCTTCCGTGGCTTTACCAGCTAAAAAAAAATTGCTGTCGAGTTTTGTTGACATCATGGAGGATATACTGTACTGTGCAGGGATTTGGAAAACCATGAATATTATTTGACTGCTTCCACTTGACAAAAGCAATATCTGTGGCACTTGTCTTCATTTTCTTGACTGAAATGGTCAGCATTATCATTATTCAGATGCCTTGGGTATTCCACATTTTCAAAAAAGATGCATTTTGTAGGTCAGCCTTAGGTGATCTTTGATGTTCCAATCTTTCCCAAGTGTTTTCTTGTCTTGAGATTTGGCGTTTCTTGAATACAATGTAACATTACATTTAATTTAGTACATATATTATTAGTTGTACAAGTGAAATGGATCCCGCTCGTCATCATGGTTCGGGTAAGAGGGAATACAGGCGCAGACAGCTGCAATACAAACACCTTGACTGACCAAACTGGAGAGGACGGATGTCCATCACTCTGCACTTACCCGTCTGCCCAGAGGCAGATTGATCGGTCACCTTTGACCTCTTCCACATCTTGATATCCTCTTGAGCTCAGCTGATTCAGAAGTCTCTGCATCAGAAAAGGAGATAACAGAGGATTTTAGCACAGTGTACATGCATGGCTTGAAGGAAAATCTTGAAATTGACTGACATCCTCTTCAGAGCTTTAAGTGTCAGACATTTTGGAAACTTTGCGATTGGTTTATACTTTTGTTCATTCTGTTTTTGAAAATTTAAGCACATGCCACTCAACTCTTGCCACAGATTTATTGAAGTCTTTTGGAGGAAATTCAGTAGCTTGAAATGACTCTGATGCCATTTCTTATTTTCTATTCTCCACTAGTGCAGTTTCTCTGACCAGTCAGTAAGAGGCAGCAACTGGTGTCAGTTAGAGAAAGTGCTGGCCTTACCATGGTGACATGAATGCCTCTCTTAGCAGGCATGTGTTAATTAAGCAAGGAACTTGTTAAAGCCTTAAATAAATGTGGTGATGAGTTCAGCTTAGTTTTAAAATATTGACTGCTAATGTTAAAGCTCAGTTCCTGAACAGATAATATATGTTAAAGGACATGTTCACAGTTTTTCAGTTGTCATGTGCCCAAATGATTATTGTCACATATTTTTCTTGCTGTTATCATTACTCCTGTTTACAATATGTCAATGTTCATTTGTTTTAAGACAAATGTGAAAATTTCTGCACTATAATTTATGGTATATATATATATATATATATATATATATATATATATATGTTTATATTAACATTCATTGCTAAAATTGAATAAAATGTAGACTATATTGCCCAGAAATATGCATTGTTTAAAAATTATATTATGTGACTGTGAAGCATGTGCGGCCAGAAGTTTCATGTGGTTTGAATTTTTATTGACGATGCCACAAGTGTGTTATGTAAAAACATCATGTGACATTTATGGAGATCTCAACTGTCTTATGTTACACTTCTTAAGTGGTATATAAGTCATAACTCTTATCTGTTATGAAAGGTCACATTCATTACTTTATGCCAATACTATTTTTTGTTCCTGTAAAAATTTGACCTCAAGTTGAGAGGTCTTAACCTTCTCATTGGATGGGGGCTTAAAGTAGGTGTGGTTATTTATGGGCAATTAAAATTTTTGTTATTATTATTAGAAGGTGAACATGGATTTTCAGAAAATGTAGTTGACATGAAGAGGTGAGTCGTACTCCAGTTCTGTGTTTGGTGGTTTGTGTTTACTTGAATGAGCTAACATGATGTTTTTCACTTATTTGCAAATATCTTCTTTTCTTTTTCCACCGACTATCATAACTACTTGCTGTTTATTCATCATTATTGTATTTTTGTGAATGATTTAGGATTTTCTGATTACTAATAAGCTAAGACTGTCATTTTGATAATTAATAGTTTTGAGTTATTTTCTAAAATTACTTCCTAAATATGAATATTTTCTGCTTTCTTTTGCCTTGTTAATATGTTTGGGTTGCGAACTAAGAAGACATGAGAAATAATTTCTCATTTCAACATTTTTCAACATTTTTTTTTGGATTTTATAGACCAAATGACCACTAAGCCATTATAAAAAAATAATCATTAATTGCAGCCCTAAATTGCATGTTTCTTTGAATGTATTTAATTATAATTCATACTGTGGCATGCTCATTATAATGCCTGCTTTACCAAAAAGTGTTAAGGTGTTCTCCCAACTCTGAAAACCTGGTACAAATGGTCAGTATTACTCTATGATATTAAATATTTGTGATTAAATGAATAAATAATAACTTTTGATATTCATTAAAAAAAAAACAAAAAAAACAAAAAAAACATAGCCATTAAATGTTGCCATCAATGATTATTTATTAAGAAATGAAGACTTACATACTGAATCTTATTAATGAGATCATGTTAGATCTCATCGCTCATATTAAGATGATCGAGAAAATATCTATCTAAGGCTATCGGGGCCTTTTTATCAATGTAAAATTGTCTAAATGTTTAAATATCTGTATCAGCCTGACTCTTTTTTGATTTTTTGACTCATCACAACTTAATACCAACACATTTGTCACCTCAAATTTTAAATATTTACAGTATGTCCTGATGTTGCACTGCAAACACAACCTGCCCTCTTGGAAAATGAGCATTTTTATTTTTAGTTGTACACATGCTCCAGCAAATGTTCAGAGAGGTTCTGGGCTTCATCAGCGATCTTGGCTCTTGATGGGTCTCGAAAATGAATAACACAACACATATGGTAAAAGCAAAACAGCCTGCAACAGGAGACATCTTGGCGGTAGTCCCTTTGCATTAAAGGAAACCCACTCCTCTTCCCTCCCACTGAATAGTTTAGCCATTTTAGTTCATTGCATTTATAGTTTAATGTTTGGCTGAGGCTCCCATCTCTTTTAATCGATTCTGCCTTAGGTGGGAGATGAAAAAGCTGTCAATACACCCTGAAATCCTGTGCCAGTCACTTTTCCCGAGATCGTGAAAGAAAATGATTTGTGCTGTAAGCTGTATTACAGTCAGCAGTACTGTTACTTTAGAAATTAGAGTTATGCTTAAAAACATCATTACATATAACTGGTATGTAGGATGTCTGACTGTCACTGCAGGAAACAAGACATGAATCACAGTTCTGAAATGAGAAAAAAATAAATCTAGATTTTCACCTTCAGTCAACTTGATTTGTACTGATACAGTACCTGCTGTCACATGTCTTTCCTTTGCACGTTAGAGATGATTTCATGTTTATATATATCCCTCACACTGGTATGTTCTGTACACAAAGTCCTGAAGGAAAAAATAGCTTTGATGTAAAAGTGAAGTGTTCTTTATGTAAAGAAAATACATAAATTGAATAGATTTTTAGGGCAATTATCTGCCTCTTCAAAGGTTGTTTCATAATAATTCTGTGTCATTCATCGCTGACTGCAACAGAATTATCATTACAGCCAGTGATTTTGGGAGTCGTTAGCTGTCTGTGCATGAATAAACTCTGTGATGTTTGCATGTGTACAACACTGCCTTCTTTGACATTATCTAAAAAAAAAAAGTTGACCTCTTCTCATATTAATGTCTTCACAAGATGATTGTGCAGTTCTTTGAAGTTGTTGCAAACAATGCTTGAATACTGTGTGTTGCATGGCAGACAAAGCATTTACGTTTAATATTTCAATAGTATGTCACACGTCTCAGTGATTGTGCCACCCACCGCAGTTGACTGAACCACTGACCAAATACTCTTGAAATGGAATCTGGTAGCTTCTCAAATGTCGCTCACTGCATTTCTCCGCACGTCACTGACTGTAGCTGAGTGAAGGCAGAAACTGGCCTCAGATGTATAACTCACACAAAACTGGGACTGATGACAAGGTCTTTTGGTGTCAAATGATCACTAATGGTGCAACTTGAACTTCCCAGTGGATTTCCTAATGCATTTAATTTCTGTAAGAGAGCTGACACGTTGATGTATACATGGTGTATAACATAAATACTTAACCTATAGCATGTCATGTGCTGGAAGCTGTCTGTATCATGTTTTGCTTTTTTATCTTGCAAATTGTTTCCTTACACACCTGTAAAGTGTAATCGCACTGACCGTAATAGCTCTTCTTATTTTTATCAACAGATCAAGGCATGCTTGGTGTGCAGAATTTGAGACAGAATTATGAGAGCAGAGAAAACTATAGTGCGAAAAGAATCAGCTACAATCTTCTGCAAGTTTTTTTAATGTGAAAAAAATATCCTATTTTCTGCCCAAAATACAACGCACTTCCTCCATATAGCCTTCTGAATCTCAATCTACGTATTGATTTGATGCCTCCGTCTAAAGTTAGTCATCAGCCAACAACCTCACAGCTCTGACCTTACTGCTATGATTCAACCTCCCAGATTTAAAACCATGAAATTCAAACTGAGAAGCCTGCATGCCTTCCTAAAATGATTTCATGCACCACCACCAAACCTATGTGTAACTAAATCCTGCATAATGTTTAACCAATATCTACATTATTAATATGGCAACATATTCTGTAACTTGAGTAACTGACATTAGATAGCACATAGCACACTTACATTAACTGCCACTTTATTGCTCTTTAAGCAATAAAGTATTATGTTACATGTGTTTGTAGAATTTACTACATCTTCTCACAAAATGCTGACCGTTCTTTCTGATGCAAAAAATGACACTACACAATATATAATTATCCTGGTTATGTTCACAGGGGTTGATTTGCATAAAATACTGCATTGACTCTCCTCTGCTCAGTACGTTTTCTTACCCAGCTTTTGCTCACAGGGGCTGATTTACACAAAATGCTGATTTACTATATTGACTGTAATCCCTTTCTTCTCTCTGCTCTGTACATTTTCTCAACCATTGTTTTGAGGACCACCTACCTGATCACAGTCCTCAGTGCTTTCAGCTCTGTTCCCTTTCAGGCAGCAGTCTGGTCACACTGTGCCTTCTCCCAATTTTTTCACTGTAATAGATCCTTCCAGCAGCGTGCAAGTCTGTGCTTGATGCTCCTCTACTGCCTAGACCCAGCGACTGCCAAAAGCTGTTTAGGCTTTTTAGTATTTGTGGTCACTCCAAAGACATTGGATGTTGAGTGGGCGGTGAAACAGAGGGAGTACCACGAAGGGTGGGTCAAAGAGCAGGTTAAATACCTCGCGAAGAATCATTTGTCTCCATAAACCTCACAAATGATGATCAAATGTGTTTGCTTGGAAGCATAAATTCTAAATATATCTTCCAGTTCATGTGGTTTGGAGTAGATTGGGTATACTGCGTGTGTGAGTGTGCTTTTAAATGTTAATATGATCCTATAACTTTTAATGTCTCTGTTTATTTTATTCTTTTATAATTCTTTAGGAAAATACAGAAAGCAAAACTGAGTAGAACCAAACTCATGTTGTTGTTGTTGTGTTTACATTATCATTATTAATATGCATAATGTAAGACAGTAGACATATGATTAACCAAGTTAGGTCATAGTTTTATTACAGATAATTAAACTTTGATTAAACTTGAGAGAAGGAAACATTCATTAACATCAAACACACAAAAACAGTCTGGTGTATATTTTTTTATTAAAATCAATAATTTTATGTGTGATGAGATTATGTCAGAATGCCTTCTGCAGTGTATTTGTAAATCCTAAAAAACAATTTTCAACATTATGCTCTCTTAAAATAATACATTCTTAGACATCTGGGACATGTTCATTACCACCCTGCCAAATTTAATTAATCAAATAAGAAATTTATATAGGGTCAGTATTGATTTGACAAGCTGAAGTGGAAATAAAAATGATGGGATTTATTTTATGAATCATTTAATATCCAGAGCACAGTGCCCTCTTTGAGGCGGCCCTCAGAAAACACTAGAATCGATTTAGAGTTATTATAATAGGCTGCCTCAGATAGTATCATTCTTGTACTGGGCCACATCTACATCTCGATGAAGGATCAAAGTTTCAGCATTGCACACTCTGGTATTCCAGTTGCATTTCATGTTCAGAGTTGTATTATTTTAAGAGACACAGTAATCTTTGCCAGCCACTGTCCATAGCGACTTAAATAAAGAAGCGGTGTGTAGGCGAGGCACATTGTCCCCTCCTGGCAGGGTGTCATGCCAAACATGGGGCAGCTGCTGAGAGTTTATGTTCCTATGAACATTTGAAACCTGATCAACAGTATCAACAAGTGTTTATAACAAAACATCCTTACCAGAAAAAACACATTGTGTAGATAATCCTTTCAAAAAGAAATCTGCAGATCGATCTGAGAGATCCATATCTATTCATGAAATTAACATGACAATAAAGTTACTACACAGTCATTGCATATGGCCTCTAAATATTACTTCTATTTCTTGTCAGTGTCAGCAAAATAACCTAGATCTATGCTTTATAAAATTTATAGACTGACCTGACAGACTTCTCTGCTGTGTTTTTGTATGACATACCAATCGTCCCAACTACTAAAACTTTCTTGCCTGACCATAAAACCAGTGAACTTTGCCTTTAGCAAATAACAACAATCATAAATCTGTCACACTTAAAGAAATACGCCTCAACGTATCATTTTCTAGCAGGTGGTTTTAGGTCTGGGACTGTTTAACACATCACTAGTGTCTAAGTGCAAATGTATCCACCTTTCTTTTAACTACTGTCAGGTCAATAATATGAGGATCATATGGGATTCAGTCTTGGACACAATAAATTACATGTTTCTAGATGTCATACAGGCATAAAGCATTTGGTGCTTTAGCATACATACATCTTTGCCAGCTACTTATCTGGCTTACTGGTCCACTCACATGGTAAAATGACACCACAGGCATGTTCTGGTTTAATGGACGGAGATCTAGCCGTGTCATCTGGTCAGGTCAAGGTCTGAAAGGGTTGACTGAGAACATAAAAACTGCTGCACACTATATTTGGATAAGTATGATTACTTAAGCCAGAAATAATACAACGCAGTGTTATTATCAGTTGGTGTTAGTGTGTTAGACTTATCTGATTTAAAGTGTGTGTTCTTGTTTTGTATCGTTATGTTGTATATTATTTTAATGCAAATAAAGTAAAATTGCAGTGACACTACTGTCTTTCTGTCTGCAGTCTGTTAATTTCAAACAACTTTATTAACTTAAACATATATGCACGTATAGACCACAAAAACCATTAACCCTTTGTAGGTCTACTCAACTTTTTGGTAGACGTCACTTAGTCATGAAATCTGTTCAAAAACTAAAATCTATTCAACTTTTTAAAGCAATCCTTACCACTAGTAGGAGGTATGTCATGCACAAAAAGATCNAAAATCTATTCAACTTTTTAAAGCAATCTTTACCACTAGTAGGAGGTATATCATGCACAAAAAGATTATCAGAATGTTATGGTTGCTATAGTTACAGAATGTTATGGTTGCTGTGGTTATAGGCCACCAACTAAGTAAAACACAGATCACTGCTGATATGAGATCCTTCTGAAAATATTTTTGAAATGGAGTTTAATTTTTTTTAATCTTCTACATAACCAGAGTCTCTAACATGTTATAAAGAATTTTTAACAAATAAGGTCTGTAAAACATGAAATTTAGGGTCAATTAGGGTAAAAAATTCATGTTTTATGTTGTCATGACCTCAAAGACGTAGGGAAGGGAAATAAATGATTCTTTATATAGCACTTTCTAACCCACAAAGGGTTAAACCATTGTATGACATTACCATATGTTAAGTGTCACTTATCTAGATGCCAGAGATGTTTAGTTACACATCTTCAAAAAATATTCAGAAAAAGTGTTATGTTCAGTTTTCTTTTGTATTGAACAAACTTTTTCAAATTCGATTGGAAAAGGTTCCAAATATTCTGGGTTACAGATAATCAAAAACTCCACAATGGTTTATTATTTTTGTAGAAATGCAGATCAAAAATATCATTTATATGTTTTCTTTATTGTAAGACTCTTTGATGTATTGTTTTAGCTTTTTCCACTCCTATACCATAGATTTTTTTAGGGGGACAGTGGATCATTAGGGGGACATAGGAAGTAGAAGTGTCATACACCATATGAAAATTAAGAACCAGCAGATTAATTTGAGATGCAGCACACTGCTGTGTGTCAAGTTGGTGTAGTAATAAATCTTTAATAAATATTGTGTTCAGTAAGGCACCTATTCAAATTTAGAAGTTTAGAGTTGAATAAGGACATAAAACTTTGTTATTGCAGCAACTTTTGACCATTTCAGAGCTGATCAAAAATAGTCAAAAATCACTTCAAATTACACCAGGGCATTTAGGGACCATAGATAATTCATACTGTGATCAGGTCAATGAGGTCAAGTTTCAAAAATAGTCTCACTACAAGAAAATGGCAATTGTTGGAACTAACATAATCACACATGAATACAATTGTGCTCATTGAATCCACAAGAGTTTCAGCTTTCTAGTCATACCCAATTTATGCAGTTCCAAGACTGTTTAGAGACCCCAGTATGCAAAAATATTCAAATACACCATTTTAGGTGCTGGTGCATGAATAGGCGAAAATAACACATTTATACTGCATGCAAAAAACTTCATGGTTTTTGCCCAAAACTGAA
>JANJYP010108046.1:0-12623 GCA_024605115.1 Rastrelliger brachysoma | reverse complement strand
TTTTTTTTACTATGTGTTGTGCTTATACACATGATAAACACAGACAATGGAATAATTGCAATAGAAGCATCATGAGAAAAAAGAGAAAAAATTAAAAACATGAATAAATCATAAGAGCTGTATCTTTAAAGTCCATTAACATAGCAAAGAAAAGTTCCCCATTTCATAAAGGACTTGTTTAATATAGCCATAAAAGAAGAGGAAACCTTCACATGCAACCATTGTCAGAATAAGGATATGCCATGGATATGTGATGGGACATGTAATGACTTATACAGTTGCACCAGAAATCTCCTGCCAAGCATAATGGCCATCTGAATCAGTTTGTCAAAGTATAGGGGGAATTGTATCTATCAGAGTGGGAGGATCTCCTAGCATGAATAATTTTGGGCAACAAGGAACCTTTTTATTGACATGATATATTTATTTTAAACCACCGAAATACAGTCATTCCTGTCACTTGTCTTAATTTATAATTTATAAGGAGCAGCTGACTGTAGTTTACTTTTTGTTAGCTTCATTTTATACTCTTTTAATAATAGAAGTTGTTAGTAAAATTCAAATCAAACACATTTAAGGTTTGGATGTACTTATTCAAGGAAAGGTTTGTCTTAACTTTTGACTGGTACTGTGCATATTCCTCACTCCCAGTCCTGCCTTCATCTAATTGTTGCATCGTCTACAGTCTGTTCACTATATTCTATATGCATGAGGCACTACTGCAATAGAATACCTCAACCAATAGCCTCTATTTTCTTTATTATAGAGTTTTCATTATGATTTAACATATCAAAACATTTACATGTATAATCTGTTTATTTCTTGTGTTATAAAGGGAAAGGAGTGGCTGTGTCTAAACTGCCAGGTGAAACGAGCAGCTGGAGGAATTGAACCTCAGAAAGGCACATCTTTGGTCAATTCATCATTAAAAAAGCCTACTACAGGACAGCCTGCAGCACAAAAGACTTCTGCACCAGGTTCTCCTCAGAGGACAGTATCTGCACCAGCAGCCAAGCCACTCAATGCTGCAGCTGCTAAAGAACCAGACACTCAGATACAGGCCAGCCCAGCTCTTTCCCAGAAAACACCTCAAGGGAGCCAGAAGACAGTTCCTCAGAAACAACCAGACCAGACAAACGTAGCTGCACAAAAGCTGAGAAATGCAAATGCAGTTACACAGCAGCAATCACCAGTCCAGACAAGGCAAACCGAACGTAAACAGAGTAATGCCACATCAGCAACACAGCAAGAGTCAGGAGGCTTCTTTGGTTTTGGTGGTCCTAAAAGCCAGACTGATGCTGCGAAGCCTGCAGAGTCAGTGACTGGAAAGATGTTTGGCTTTGGTTCTTCCATCTTTAGTTCTGCCTCCACTTTGATTTCCACAGCTGTTCAAGATGAACCCAAAAGTACACCACCAGTTTCTCCAAACATGCCTGCAGCAAAAGACTCCAAATTTCCTGAAAAGAAACCAGAACAGGGACAACCACAGCAGGGCAAGAGTCTGCCATCATCACAGCCAAAAACAGACACACCTCTGTCAGAGCCCTCAAAGAAAGCATCTCCAGCTGTTTCCAAATCTAGCGAGTCTACTTGCCCTCTCTGTAAATTGGAACTCCATGTGGGCTCTAAAGATCCTCCTAACTACAACACCTGTACTGAGTGTAAAAACATTGTCTGTAACCAATGTGGATTTAATCCCATGCCAAATGTCAAAGAGGTAAGATAAGAGTACTGTAGATTACAGAAAAGCTACTTTAACAGTTCTTGTTATTTTTACTATGTTGGCAGAAGTAAAATAAAATGTATTGTGCAATAACACTGATTTTAAATCTTACAAATGAATGGTTTGCTCTTGTATAGGTGAAGGAGTGGTTATGTCTCAACTGCCAGATGCAGAGAGCCCTAGGAGCATCTGAGCCTCCAGGGACTCCCATGATGAAACTACAGGCCTCACCAAAGAAGGTTCCTGGACCTACTTATGCCCAGAAGAAGGAAACCCCTCAGAAATCTCAGAATAAAGACACTTCATCACCTGCAGAAACTCAAATTAAGGATACCTCTGCACCTGGCTCACCTCAGAGGAAACCACCAAAACCAGTGGAACAGCTTACAAAGGTTGAGGCTGTGAAAGGACCAGATAGTCAGAAACAGGTCAGTCCAGCTCCTGGACAAAAAACTAAAGTGGAAGACCGAAAAACAGGTCCTCAGACAACACCGGACATGACAAGTAAAGCTGCACATAAGCAGAGTAATGCTACCTCAGCTACACAAGAGGAGTCAAGAGGGTTCTTGTTTGGTGGTCCTAAGCATCAACCTGATGCTATAAAGCCTACTGAATCAATAAGTGGAAAAATGTTTGGCCTTGGTTCCTCCATCTTCAGCTCTGCATCCACTTTGATGAACTCAGCTGTTCAAGATGATTCCAAAACACCACCACTTTCTCCCAAGATACCTGCCACAAAGGAGACCAAATCACCTCTTGTTCAGAAACAAGAACAGGGGAAGAAACAAGAGCAAATGCAGCAGCTCAAGGCATCTCCATTGCTACAATCTAAAGTAGAAAAAACTCCATCAGTGCCTGTAAAGGATGCAGCCACTTCCCTCACAGTTTCAAAGGCAGACCAATCTACCTGCCCACTTTGTAAGATGGAACTCAATTTTGGCTCAAATGATGCTCCCAACTACAACAACTGCACTGAATGCAAGAACACTGTCTGTAACCAGTGTGGATTTAATCCAATGACAAGTGTGTCAGAGGTAAAAATAAAAGTAAAAATGACATTTCCCAATTTCCCAAATAAAATACTGTACATAATTATGAAGCATAAAACTAGCAACAATCTACAATTAAACAGGAATACACAATGAACTATGACCTAAACATATCTTGACACGGTAGAATGATTGCATACAGGTGTTGTAGATGTTTTGTATTTTAAATCAATGCATTTTATTTTTTCAGGTAAAAGAATGGTTATGCCTGAACTGTCAGATGCAGAGAGCTCTTCATTCATCTGATCTCACAGGACCTGCTTTGAAACCTGACAATGTGGCTAATAAAATATCTCCATCTGCCGTAAAGCAGAGGACATCAGCTCCAAAACAAGAAGAAACTGTTAAGAAGGAATTACCAAAATCCAATGTACCTCTAAAGATGGAGACTCCATTGCCTGACAGTTCTAAACCAGGTTCACCCCAGAAGGCGCAGCCTACAACAGCAACACAGTCAACTACAGCTGCTAAAGGACCAGAGAGTGACAAACAGGCTAGCCCAACCCCTGGTCAGGAACCTCCTCTGGATATCAAGGGTTCTCAGATAACAAGTGACCAGGCAGGCACAACTGGACCAAAACAGAGTAAGATTACCCCAGACACAAAACAGGAGTCAGGAAACCGATTTGACTTGAGTGATCCTAAAACAGGCCCTATTATTTCAAAAACAACAGAATCCATGACTGGGAAGATGTTTGGCTTTGGTTCCTCCATTTTCAGCTCAGCATCCACTTTGATATCATCTGCTGTTCAAGAGGAATCACGCACTACACCACCAAGTTCTCGCAAGATGTCTGCACCAGTGCAACTCTCTCCCAAGGTGTCTGCTATGCCCAAGAGTTCTCCAAAAAGTACACCAACAGTTTCTCCCAAAATGTCACCATCAAGAGATACTCGGGTACAGAAGCCAGTGCAGGAGAAGAAACCAGTGCAATCCCACCAGAGCAAAGATGATAAAGCTCCATCACATCCTCCAAAGGCAGCCACAATCTCTCATACCCATTCAAATGAAGATCAGACAAACTGTCCACTGTGTAATGTTAAACTTAAATTTGGCTGCAAGGACAATTTGAACTACAACACTTGCACTGCGTGTAAGACCACTGTCTGCACACAATGTGGATTTGACCCTATGCCTAATGCAGAGGTAAGTGAAGGAATAAATGTAAATATCAATACATATAACATTCTTTGTGATTAAATAAATTATTTTGAATACTGTATGCATCTACACTGTATTTACTGTCAGCATATATAAAATTATGTTCCTTCATTGGACATATGTGACTTGCTTACAATGACCACTGACCTGTGGTGCAGCAATTATTTGAATTAATTACTGTAATTCTCATTTCCAAAGCAAAACATAACAGTATGTATTGTATTTTAGGTAAAAGAGTGGTTATGTCTTAACTGCCAAATGAAAAGAGCTGTTGGATTTGAAGACTTAAGCTCCCAGACAATAAAGTCCCAAATATCATCCAGTAAAGTTCCTTCACTTGCTGCAGTCCAGATGAAGGATACTTCCAAACCAACCACACCTCAAAAAGACAGTCCAAGCCCTGTTGTACAAAAGGAGACCTCAGAAGCAGTCTCCCCAAAGAGAAAACAGTCTGCAACACCAGTGCATTCAGGGAAACTTGAAACTGGCTCTACAACGATGAGTCCAGCCAGCCCAACACCTGATAATAAAACACCCCAGAAAAGTCAGAAAACAGGTCCCAAGCAGAGTAATGCCACTGTGGCTACACAGCAAGAGTCCGGAGGTTTCTTTGGCTTTGGTGGAGTTAAATCTCAGCCTGATCCTGCAAAATCAGCAGAGTCTGTTACTGGGAAGATGTTTGGCTTTGGCTCTTCCATCTTCAGTTCTGCATCGACTTTGATTACCTCAGCTGTTCCAGACCAGCCAAAGACCACCCCACCAGTTTCTCCCAAGATGTCTCCTGCAAAAATGATAAAGTCTCCTGCTACCCAGAAGCAGGAGCAGGAGAAGAAAAGAGAGCCACCCCAGCAGACCAAGACAGCAACATCAGAACAGACCAAAGGGGATGAAGACCCATCAGTGCCTCCAAATGCTGTATCAGCCTCTCAAGCAGCTGTCAAATCAGGCCAGTCTACTTGTCCACTCTGCAAGGTCGAACTCAACAGGGGCTCCAAGGATCCACCCAATTACAATACCTGCACTGAATGCAAGAACACTGTATGCAACCAGTGTGGATTTAACCCCTTGCCAAATGAAACAATGGTAGGATTAAAGATATATGTATGATTATTTATATATTATATATGCTAAATATGTATATATCAGGGGTGGAAGTAACACAATCCAAATACTCACGTTACTGTAATTAAGTAGATTTTTGGGTTCTTGTCCTTCTATGAGTATTTTTTCAAGTGTGTAATTTTACTCATACTTGAGTACAATTTACACCATGTAATCTACTTCACTACTTTTGAAATCAAAAGTCACTACTGAGTACATTGGTACATAATTCATCTGCATCTTTGAAGCCAGGAAACGTGTCTGGAGGTAACATACCTACACAGCAGTAGAGCTTAGACCAGGCCTGGTCAAGCTTGAACCTACCCTGCACAATGTGTCCAAGAACGGCCTGTCACATTATCTGCACAAGCCTGATTTAAACCAAACATTTTTTTCATCCATGCTGCACCTCTCTGTGTGCTAGACAGTGATGAGTCCAGGAGCTAACTGCTGTGCACTGTAGGAGAGGCCTATATATAAATAAACTATGACCTCCACAGATCCGATTAGTCAATTAATTGCTTCAATAATCAGTGACTAGTTAGTTACATAATCTCAAGCTGAACACAGCTCTGCCTACCTCTGCTGCGTGTGAACAACTTTTTTAGCTGTTCTACTCTTCACAGTCAAATGAAGTGAAGAAACTTAGAAAACTTTCCTGCTGAAACTGAACAAAAGGTTCAGAAAGTGAAGTGTAACAGAAATGCTATTATGAGTTTCAGACACTTACCCGCCTATTGTTGGCAGTGTATTGGGAAAAATTTAACCTGTTCTGTGCAAGTTCAAAAACATTTTTGTCATTCTTGTAGCAAACAAAATTCCTGCTTTACATCTACATTTATTTCCGAAAAAAAATGCCTTAGTGTAATTTTTTATACATTGTCTTTGAACATAGATATTTTATATAATTGAATCGAATCGAATGTCTGCTATTGACAACACAATAAAACATCAACTGGTTAAAAAGTAATTAAGACCAATAATGTACTTAAGTATTAACACCACTACTTTTACTTGTAACTGAGCACAATTTAACCAATATAACAGTACCTGTGCTTGAGTACAGATTTTCAGTGCTCTTTCCACCTCCGGTACATATGTATGTGCATATAAATGTGTGTGTCATTTTACATTTTCCTGTTGAAAATCTGTTTAGACTTACTCCAGCAAAAGTACACTAGTTAAGTTACACCTGATTTACTTTTTAAAATAGTCTGTTTCTGGTTATTCCTTTCATTGCAATTCATGGCAATGCATGCCTTCATTCAGTACTTTCTGGGTGTATTAAATATTGATATCCATTTATTCTCTGTTACTGGATTTATAGCAGCTACTGAAATAAAACAGAATTAATCTCACTGTCCACTAGTAATATGAATATGAAACATCATATTTGATCATATAAGTCATTAATTAATTAACAGATTAAGAGAACTTTGTTTTTCTTTTTTCAGGTGAAAGAGTGGTTGTGTCTCACCTGCCAGATGCAGCGGGCTCTTGGAGCAACACAACCTACAGGAGTTGCTGTCAACTCAGTGATACATGCAGAACCACAAAAGACAGACATTAACATCCCAGCTGAACCAGAAAAGAAAGAGTCATCCACTCCACACTCATCTCAGAAAAAATCTGTGGCTGTAACAGCACAATCTGTTACTGCTGTGGCTTCTAATAAGCCAGAAGGTCAGAAACAGACCAACACAGCTCCTTCCAAGGAAATTCCACTAGAGCCCCAGAAAATATCAGGCCCTACCTCATCACCAGTCCATATAAAGCAAACTGAGCATAAGCAGACTAATGCCACTACAGCAACACAGCAAGAGACAGGAGGCTTCTTTGGTTTTGGTGGTGGTAAAACTCAACCTGATGTTGCAAAGCCAGCAGAATCAATGACTGGGAAGATGTTTGGCTTTGGTTCTTCCATTTTTAGTTCTGCATCCACTTTAATTACCTCAGCTGTTCCAGACTCGCCGAAGACCACCTCACCAATTTCTCCCAAGATGTCCCCAGCGAAAGAGATGAAATCCCCTGCCCAAAAGAAAGAACAACAGAACAAGTCAGAACAGCCCATGGAGACCAAGATACCACCATCAGGACAGGTCAAAACGGACCCAGCTCCATCAGAGAGTCCAAAGGCTAAAGCAGCCACCCAAGCAGCTGTCAAACCAGGCCAGTCCACCTGTCCACTATGTAAGGTTGAGCTCAATATGGGGTCCAAGGATCCTCCAAACTACAGTGCCTGCACTGAATGCAAGAACACTGTCTGTATCCAGTGTGGATTTAACCCCATGCCAAATGTGTCAGATGTAAGTGAGACTCACTGAACTCNATCTATCTATCTATCTATCTATCTATCTATCTATCTATCTATCTATCTATCTATCTATCTATCTATCTATCTATCCATATATATATATATATATATATATATATATAAATGCATACACACATGTTATGATCTTTAATGTTTTACAGTGTTTTACATAATATGATTTTCCCACAGATGAAGGAGTGGTTGTGTCTGACATGTCAGATGCAAAGAGCTCTCACAGCAACAGAATCAGGAGAGCTGCCACAGATTAAATCCCAGGCATCACCTAAAAAAGTGTCAGCACCCACTGCTGCCAATCAAAATAAATATACCACACAAAAAGCAGACATCTCAGACAAGAGTCAGAGGGGCAGTCCAACACCAACTTCACCACAAAAGAAAGAAGAAACCAAACCCTCTTCTCAAATTGATAAAACCCAAACATCAAGCCCTGAACCAGGGCTTGCAAAAGAGATCTCAGGTATTGTGCCTGTTCCAACAAAAGAGGAAAAAGCTGATTCACCACCTATCAATGACGTTCCAACTTCCACTGCACATCCCATCAAAAAAGTGGCAGTTGTAGATTCAGAACTCAATAAACCAACAGCAGCTCAAGCACCTCCTGCCGACCAAGATAATGAAATTTCCCTCAAGAAGAAAAAAGATCTTACACCACCAAGTTCCCCTGCAACTAAAGAAAAGACAGATGAGAAAGTTGAAACAGTTCAGAATTCTGCTGATCAACAAATAAAATCATCTGACGTACAGCCCCAACAAGTCTTAAACAAAAAATCAAAACTTGTTGAAACGCCTTGTGTCAAATCTGCTCCCACAGCAACACAACCTACAAATCAAGAATCTGGACGTTTCTTCAGCTTTGGTAGTCCTAAATCTCAGCATGCTGCCTCTAAAACTACTGATGCAGTGACAGGAAAGATGTTGGGATTTGGTTCATCCCTCTTCAGTTCAGCATCAACTTTGATAACATCTGCAGTTAAGGAGGAGTCCCGCACACCACCAAGTTCCCGCAAAATGTCTGCCCCAGCACAAGTCTCTGACAAGATGTCAGCATTGAAGACTCCAAAATCCAGTCCTCCAGCTTCTCCGAGGATGAGTTCAGCAAAGGAGGCTAAACCACCTGCTACACAGAAATCACTTCTAGAGGAAATACCAGACCAACCTGAACAGGCCAAGGCTCTTCGATTAGATCAGGCCAAAGTGGACAAAGGCCCATCAAAGCCTGCAAGACCAGAGACCTCCCAGACTGCTCCCAAGGTGGCCCCCAAAATGGCTCAGTCTACTTGTCCACTCTGTAAGGCAGAACTTAATGTGGGTTCCGAAGATCTTCCCAATTACAACACCTGCACTGAATGCAAAACCACAGTCTGCAACAAATGTGGATTTAGTCCTATGCCAAATGTAGCACAGGTAATTAAAGCAAATAGTTAAAAGAGAAAAAAACCTAACTTTATGTTGAATAAATCTCCCCATCCATAGTCTATGTTGTGCAATCTATATAATACATGTATCTGTTGTGGTTAGATATGCTAGATAGGCAGATTTGGATTGGGGGGGCTGTTTTGTTGTAAATGGGTTTTCCTTCTATCTATGTCTATTAGAAATTTGCTACTTATGTCAAATTATTGCCTCTTCCACTCAAACAATTTATCTGAATCAATAGATCTACATATTGATTTGGGAGTTTGTTATTATCAAAAGCAAATAATGTTATCTGCATTTTATTTGTTTTTCAGGTAAAAGAATGGCTGTGTCTCAACTGCCAGATGCAGAGAGCCCTTGGGGCTTCTGAACCTCTAGGCCTTCCTATGATTAAACCACAAATTTCACCAAGCAAAGAGGTCCCTGCACCCACAAAGGGGAAAGAAACACCAATATCAACTTCTTCTCAAGACATCCCTAAATCAACTTCATCCAAAAATGAGCTTGTTAATGTTGCCACAATCAAAGAAAATGAATCCCCAGCCCATGGTGACCCAACACAGAAAGTCACCCCTGCAGCTGCCTCTTTGCCTGATAAAAGTGTTACATCCATTATCACAAAGACTGATGTTCTACCGACTTCACAAAAGCCTCCTGTAGAGACACCCAAAGGACAACCTGAAACAGTCCAACAAGAACCACCAAAAGCTGTGACTTCTGTTGCAAAGTCTGTTCCTTCACCAGGTAAAGAATCAGAGAGGCCACCATCACAACAGCTTCCAAAAGCTAGTACCTCTCCAGCAAAGTCTGTACAACAGCCAACTCAGCCTGCAAAACAGGAGTCAGGAGGCTTCTTTGGTTTTGGTGGTCCTAAAGCACAGCCAGTTGCAACAAAAGCTGCTGAGTCAGTGACTGGAAAGATGTTTGGCATTGGCTCATCTTTCTTAAGCTCTGCATCCACTCTTATAACCTCAGCTGTTCAGGATGAAACTAAAACTACACCACCTGTTCCACGCAAGATGTCCACTACAGTTACTCCTAAAACTACATCACCAGCATCTCCTAAAAAAATACCTGTAAAGGACACCAAACCACCTGCTATGCACAACATTGAGAAGAAACTAGAGAAACCACAACAGGAAAAGCCTCCTTCCACAGAACAAGCCAAAGTGGACAAAGCTCCACAAGAGGCCCCCAAAGCACCAGTCAACATCAAAGGGATGCCAAAAGCAGATCAGCCCATGTGTCCTCTCTGTAAGATGAAGCTCAACTTGGACTCTGAAAATCCTCCAAACTACAATACTTGTACCGAGTGTAAAACTACTGTTTGCAATCAATGTGGATTTAATCCAATACCCACAGAGGCAAAGGTATATCAGTCTCCATAAACGTTGTATTTTTTATATCTTATCTTTTTGTTTCATTTATCATTTGTCTTGTTTTAATAACAATGTATATCCCATTACTTTTTTTCAGGTAAAGGAATGGCTTTGTCTCAACTGCCAAATGCAGAGAGCTCTAGCAGCATCTGAACCCACTGGACCTACTGCAGTAAAAACACAACCCACCCCAAGCAAGGTTGTTACACCTCTTAGCTCGGAACAGAAGGATATGCCGATATTATGCCAGAAGGAGAAGTCTACAGTAGTCACAAAAGAAGTAATTCAAGCAACTCAGTTAAAAAAAGAAACCCCCAAATCTGAGGACCCAGTGCCAACTTCAGCCCAAAAGATGGACTCACCACAACATGATTCTATGCAAATGACACAGGTCCTTTCAGGTACTCAACAAGCACAAGCCAACGATGTAGCTGTCCAACAGCAGCCTGTTGGAAAACCCCCACAAGAAAGGATTTCTAGAACTACAAAAGTAGAAGTCAAGGAGGGTCTTTTAAAACAAGATGCACAAAAACCACCACAACAGCCCTCAAAATCTATGATGGCTCCTCCCAAATGTGCACCACCACCAGTTCAGTCTGGTAAACATGAGTCTGGAAGATTCTTTGGCTTTGGTGGCTCTAGAACACAACCTACAGCAGCAAAGCCAACGGAGTCAGTGACTGGAAAGATGTTTGGTTTTGGTTCCTCTATCTTCAGTTCTGCATCCACACTGATAACCTCAGCTGCTCAGGATGAACCAAAAACTACACCTCCTGTTTCTCCTAAGAGATCCCCTGCAAAGGAGACCAAACCACCTGTGGAACAGAAATCACAACCACCTCAACAGGCTAAGCCTGCTCCATCAGCACAGGCCAAAGTAGAGAAAGATCCACCAGAGCCACCACAAGCCACAGAAGTGAACCAGGTTGCTCCCAAAGCCGGTCTGTCCACCTGTCCACTCTGTAAAGTCAAACTCAATATGGCCAGTGAGGATCCTCCCAATTACAATACCTGCACCGAATGCAAAAACACTGTCTGCAATCTTTGTGGATTTAACCCCATGCCTCATACAACAGTGGTAAGTACAGTACAATACACATTTATGTTGTTTTCATATAAATTTATTATTTTTTCAGGTTTAGCCTCATGGCCTCCACATCAAACTTCTTCATACAGGCTTAAGCCAATGAATTGGGAAAAAATTAATAAAATTGCAGCTGAAGAAAAATCAGTATATAGATCTTGTTTAATATGCACCTTATATGCACCTGCTTTCATTTGTATTAATAATAATAAGAGCTCTTTTTGTATGTCCTCCATGGGCAAGATAGAAGATACATGACAGTTAATAGTTCTTACTTGTTTAAGAACACAATTTCTTGTATTATCAAGTTTTTATTTCCTTTGCTGTTTGTTAACTGTTATGCATTCAACCATGGCTTACCCTTGATTGAAGTGTTCAAGCTGCACAATTGATATTTGTCTTTTTACTTTGTTCAATATTCTTCTGCAGTGTAAAAGGTAAAAACAAACAAAAAAAGATAAATGGTATAAAAGGTTAAAGCTTTTTATTTCTATTGAAAATATGTCATCTAAAAGGCTGAATTTCACTCTGGTGTTGATTTGGTTTAATTGACAAAGAACATTCATTTTATACATACATTATATAACAATATATACTTTGAGAGAGCTCAAACAAAGCTAGAAAATTCTCGCAGGGGCCACGTGGCTGGTGCGTATGCGTATGAGACATATTGTCATCCCACAGATTATGGTGGATTTGTGTTAATGGAGTCTACTTGTACCCCTGGTATGTTTAGCATTGCCTGCACAGTTGGGCTAAAAAACACCCTTTGCGATGTTCATGGCGATACACATTCCTGGGCATTCATATACTTTAGTACTTTACATCAGGAGAGAGCGTAAATATCAGAGAGGCACTAATGGCATGATTTTTATGATGGAAAAGTAGTGTTTTATTTCCATAATCTTTGCTCAGTGAACGTAAAAAAACTGTCTGATCATCAGCACTTGCAAGAGTTGCAATCTTTGTATTTATGGTCATCTAGCAACCAAGCCAGATAAATCCGGGAGATTGTTAGGAGTGTTTATCTTAGTTAATATTTATTTGTTCATGTCATGTTTTTATTACAAAACAATACAATCATCACAGAAACACTGCAAAAAATTTAGTCGCAGTGAAGGCTTTCCCGTTCATCATGAAAGTAGATCTCTCTCTCTCTCTCTCTCTCTCTCTCTCTCTCTGTGTGTGTGTGTGTGTGGGTGTGTGTGTGTGTGTGTGTGTGTGTGTGTAGAGAAAAAATTGGCCTATAATAAACAGTTTTGGGCTAAGTTGTACCAGAGCCCGTCTACGACGAGCCTTGCCACTTGCTATTCAACCCATTGTATCAAACTTGGTTCCACCAGAGTTCCACTGGGGGCGATCGCGGGCGAGTGC
>JANJYP010108040.1:0-11479 GCA_024605115.1 Rastrelliger brachysoma | reverse complement strand
TTACTGGTGGAGCTTGTTTTTTTCTTCTTCTACTAAGCATACAACAACACGCCAGCATTCCATTGTGTAATATATAATAAATGCAGTATGAATTAGAGCAGTAAAATGCCATTTAGAGGTTGAATTATCTAATGCAAACATTTAACTGTGGATAGAAATGTGTTTGTTTTACTTGGGTTTTTAAAGTGCAGTTTCTCACAAAAATCGATCGCTTAATTGNTTTTACTTGGGTTTTTAAAGTGCAGTTTCTCACAAAAATCGACCGCTTAATTGCAAACAGCCTTTCAATTTGTTTCTAAAAAAGCTTCCAAGGCAACTATTAGCAAATGACATAAATGATATTCGCAATAGATTCTCTTATTGCCCTTTAAAATTATTTTAATCTTGGAGATGTGACTGGAGATCAGAGTTTCAAAGTTCATACTTAAAGGCGCAGTGTGTAGAATTTAGTGGCATCTAGTGGTGATCCTGCATATTGCAATAAAGTGAGTACACCTCCCCATGGGGCTCAGTGTCATTTAAAAAAACTGAAATGATACGAGTGACAATCTGTGTATCTTTAAAGTGATTGCAGTTGTGTACTTCATATGATAGCCCTTATATGAAAAGGAACATTGCTACAAGTCCTTCACATCTAAATTATTTGATTTTTACAAAGATTCTAAATTATTAAATACAGAATAAAATAAAATAAAATAGTAAAATAAAATAAAAACCTATTTTCTACCTCTGGGTGCAAAAAGAATCCATTTCAGAGGTCATTTGATGAAAAATGTTTCAATACTACTTGTTAATAATTTATTTCCATCAGTACCTTAAAAGTATAATTAACCAATACTTAAGTTTATGCATACTGAAGTAACAAAAACATCTTGCTATACTTCATTCTTTTCTAATTACACACCAATTAAAACATATTTATGAATAATATTATTAGCTTCTGGTAAGTTCAGTCCACTAGGTGGCACTAAATTCGACACATTGCACCTTTAACCTTTGAAATAGTAGTAATAAGATCACCTTATACATTTTTTGCAGTTTGACCTTGACCTTTTAGATGCAATTGAAAACTCTGTAGTTTGAATGAGTTACCCATTGTTTGGACACCAAGTATTTTTCAAAATAAAAGCACCCATACACAGGAATATGAAGCAAAGACAGAAAGCATCAGTTAAAAGATAAATAGTTTATGTGAATTGTTCACATAGCATTTACCTTTACTCTATACACATCGTTTTGAACATGATATACAGTATGTCATCTTTTTTATTTATTTTTTTTGTTTTTTACAATTTGACATAATGGTTCTTTTCAGCATGCACTTTTAGAATGCCAACAAAAGGCTCCACAAATACAGACTTCAAACTAGAATTTTTCCTCACAGTAAAACATACAAAACATGAACTCGGATCATAAGCCTGACAGTTTGAAGACACGATGGAGAAGCACAGCATCAGACTACCATGACTTTTACAGGTAAGAGCAATGTACTCAACAGTAAGACACAAAAATACATGTTCTGGATTTTTAAAAAAAATAAACACCTTTTTTCTTTTCTTTTTTTTTCGTCTTCAAGTTACAACGTCATCCTAAAAATACACAAAGAACGTTTAACCCCTTTGTCGATTCAAAGGGTAAAGCAGCGTGTGTACAACACGAGGAGGATAGTGGGTACAGGGTGACACTTTGAACAGCAAGACAACGACTGAGCAGGTCGCGAAACCGAAATGACACATGAGCCGTGCCACCTGCCAGTTCTCTCTATCAGCATTTGTTTTTTTTCTTAAAATAGCTGCATTTTTCTCTCTGCTATTCCTCTTTTGCGTTCTTGCTTTTTCTTTCTTTCTTTTTTTTTTTTTTTTTTTAAACGGGCTGCTGAAATCACAGTGTGGATCGGCGTTTTTCTTAGTTTTTCGGGTGCTTATTGCAAATCCGATCTGATTGTTTAGGTTTCACGGGATTGCTACTGTGCAGATATAGCCATTCTAGAAGTCCCACTTTTTTTTTTTTTTTTTAACTTGGTAAACTTCTGCTACACTTTTGCTCCACCCCCACAAAAGAGGGCAAAAAGTTTGGAAGAAACAAGTTATGCAATTTTTTTTTTTTACCCACCAGGTAAATTATGAGGAATATTCTGGTAATATTAATTTGGTTTGTGAAGAGATAAACATCTGCAGCACTAACGCAGGGTAGTTGCATGTTCAATGCACAGGCAGGGGGACTTCTACAATGGCGACTGCATCACAGGGGGACTTTGTCTCATTCGTGTTTGTGCTAAAACTAACTGGAAGAGTGCAGCGTCAAGTCCGCTCGTTGGTCTCTGCTGACCTGGCCTTTCAAAACTGCAGATCTTACCCTGGAGTTTTAGGATACATACACACATTAACACACAGCAGAGCAATTTAACCTACTGAAAATTACCAAGAGAAACAAAAGCAGAGATGACCATAATGTCACATTTATTCAACTTAGCACATTTGTCTCTCTAAACTGTTATACACTGTATGTAGAATTTTTCATATATGAATACACTCCATTTTTAGAACACAAAGTGCCTCAACTGATACATCTTAATACACTTATTGCGAGGAGGGATACCACAGCAAGAAAAGTGATTGACGTTGAGTGTCACTTAGCAACCAACCACCTTTTGTTTACCTGACTCGCCATCATCAAAAGACAGATGTTTGTGGACGGAGCCTCTTGGCCCAGATGTGCTGTATTGTCGTCTTATTTACACGAGCGATATCTATACAGTAGATAGTCTCTTTTAAAGGACGTGTCCTGTTTGCTTTGCTTTTTTTCATTTTTTTTTCTCCAGAGTCCAAAAGAGGAAAAGAAACAAATAAAATAAAATGAGGAAAAGGTAAATGCTTATCAAAGTCTTCTCAGATCTTTAGGTTCTTTTCCTGCTCGCTGAGCCAAGGGGCTGGGCAACTGTCAGTCAAGCGTTTTTTTTTTTTCCTGTGTGTTCCCGTCCATATTGTCCTGCAGGAGTGGCCTTATAGCTCCAAATGGGGTCCTCCCACTGCAATAGGTCCTCATAATGATGACAGACTCATCCCACTGTCATTCAAATAGGAAATGAATTGTCTAAATAAAATATAAACAGGTCACATCTCTAAATATCAGAAATGCATCATCTGTCTTTGTTGAGCATCATTTCAGAATACCTTGTCATGCACACTTGCCAGTTTAAATATATGCACAAAAATGACAACATAGTACAAATCTATGGTGCTCTTTATGCATATAAACAGAAATATAAAAGTTGCAGTGTATATTGCAGTGATCTGGGTGGGGGCGATTCAATAATTTGGTATCCAGATAAAGAGAAATATTTGCAAGAGCTCTTCTTTTTAATTGTTTGACTTTTTGCCGAGCTATGTGTAAGATGCATCTAACTGTGAGCCAGTTGCTAAGCAACCTTCTGCTTCTGGTATAGACATACTGTAGGGATGGGTGAGGCA
Organism: Rastrelliger brachysoma; assembly: GCA_024605115.1. Taxonomy (NCBI): domain Eukaryota; kingdom Metazoa; phylum Chordata; class Actinopteri; order Scombriformes; family Scombridae; genus Rastrelliger; species Rastrelliger brachysoma. The sequence continues at coordinate 8,009 of JANJYP010108040.1, read as the reverse complement.
CATCGCTGCATGGTTATGTCTGCGGTCCAACACCTGTTGGTGCACAGAGGCAATTTATGCCCGTCATGAAGAAAAGTCTCCTTAATAATAGATGATGCAGCCTTTCAGTGGAACAAAAAAGCTGCTTTAGTTTCAGATGAGATTTAATGATAGTTCTAAATGTTTTAAAGGAAGCGAGGTGTGTCTATCTGGTTTGGGGATTTGCAGCTAATAGCCTTTGGTGATGTGCAGTTAAAAAAGCTGAAGTGGAAAAGAGGATTTTTATTTTGTGATTTCGGGGTGTAAATCATGCAAATTTTGTGCTAATCTTGGTGGCACATGATGTAAAATACTGCTTTTCTCCTCTGTAATGGTCTCATTTGTTTCACACTGATTATTTTAGTATTTTCATATAATGATGATTGACTGACTAAAATGCTACAGGCAGCACCTTTTAATGATTCCATCTGTGCTCCAAATACATACAGATATCTCTTCTTATTGATTATTGAATTACCCCCATCTTTTTTTATCATGAATACACACAAAATCCACAAATCCTAAGTCATGACCAGGCAGGTGAGAGGGGGTTGTGCACTGCAAGTTGACCCACACACCCATTCAAAAGGTTACCTTTCCGCCATGGCGGTGCCTTCCCTCAAGCCATTAAGATAGAACGCTGCTCTCTGCTTGTGTGAAACCAGTAAAGACAACCTCTTTGCAGTTATCTGTGAGTAAACAACCAGAGACACAACAGCTTTGGTGGCACTCAGTCAAATAAAAAGAATAAAACATAAAAGAAGGGAGGAGAAAGTTAATTGGAATTAGCAGCAGATGAGCAAAAAAAAAAAAAAAAAAATCCCACATGCAGAGAGAAACGAACACCCGGCTTGCATTCTTTGTTTTTTAGTCTCTTCAGTGGATTGTTGGTGAAGCCAGTGGCAAAATGAGACATGATACAAGTTGAGTGTACACCCTCTAAATCCCAACATAACATCATTATATGTAAAATAGTCCTATAGTGTGTCTACTACACACTACATATCCTCTCCTTAACCTGTTTTCACTGTTTGCCTCTCGTCCCTTCTCCCCTGGCGACACTGTTTGCAGATGATGGTTACATGATGATCCATGCAAAAAAACAACAAAAAACCATGAGCGAGGCCCAACAGCAGGTGAAGAGTGACAGACTGTACGTGTACTTGTGTGAGTCGAAAAAAACACAGTCCTGAAAGACAAATCCTTACATCCCAATCTCAGCCAATTTCTCCCATCATGTCCGTCCCCGAAAAATAAACAGCGAACCAAACCAAACAAAGACAAAGTCACAGTCGTATGAGGTTACAATGAAGTGACATCTCTCTCTCTTTTTTTGGAAGCACGTCTTTTTTTTTCAAGGTATCTAAATATAGCAACATTTAATATCCCTGATTATTAATATGTCCTTTATTAAATGTTATGGCTGCTACTTCTGAAGCCATCGGTCATAGTCCTTTTATTGCAAGTCTCAAAGTACAACAATATCGAACTACAGGGAAGTCCAACTCCAAATACTAGGAGAACTGACTACTTACTGAAGGATGTTAGCTAAGCACATCTATCCTCAAAGGAAAAGGGCAGAGTGAAGTTTTGCCAAGGTGGCCCAAGCCATTAATATTAGTCTTAGCTACAAAGTTAAGTACTTAACCACTAGTCACAATATCTAGAACAGAGTTCAGATATAATACCAAAGGGAGGTGGTTTGTTTAGGGGGGGGTAGGATATAGGGTGGGTTAGACCAAAAGTGGCCCAGGGCGGACGTCTCACAGGATGGAAGGGATAGGGGAACGAGAGCGCCGTAGTGGGCAGGGCGATCCGTAGGGCGAGGTCACAGGAGACAACCTCAGAGCGTTACCAGTCATGCCCGCTATGTTGTTTAAACTCCGGGATTTCTCATAGCCTTCAGATGAGGGGGGGGCGACAAGAGAGGAAGAGGAGGAGGTGGTGGTGGTGGTGGAGGTGGTGGTTGTGGTTGTGCAGGAACAGGACATGAACACACACAGGCAGGCAGGCACGCGGGCAGGCAGGCAACGATCCGAGTCCGAGCCAGCCGAGTAAACAGAGACAAGACAGGAGACAGGAGTGAGACATAGCAACAGTAACATACTGTATGGTGAGTGCATGCACAGCACAATTCCTGACAATGACAGTAAGGCAGATTGGAGTCTTAGATAGTCAAATGTTTCTCTAAGCTGCTTTGGAGGGATAAATAACTTCATTGGTTGAGGCAAACCTGAGCGGATAGAGCCAAAGAACCAACTATTTCTCTGGCTTATGCTATTGTATATTCCATCTAATTTTGAAACACACATCCAACCAAGAAAGACACATGGAACCATCACATTAACTCCAATGTAGAGGTTATAATTAATATTGGGCAGCTCCCAGTTGATGAAAATGGATGGACTGTTAAATATAAAAACAGTGGACTATATTACACTTCCATCTGAAGGTAGGTTACTTAATTAGGAACCCAGTCCTCTCATTACTAAGCATAGAAATATATGGCAAATTACAGTCTATTACTGCCTATTTACTACTGGTAGTTGGATAACTACTTGATTGATGGGTAATAGATGATAATGTTGTAATTCAGTAAAGACTTGGTTATTAGTGAATTGTAAAAAGAAGGTCCGGGTCTCATTGTCACAGGATAATTATAAGCAGTGAGGAAAACCATCCACATCTCCTTCTCATTTTGAAGTCCAAGTCTGAGGATTTTCCATTGGGAATTTCTGACAGTTACAGTATCTCCCACGTGGCAAATAAACTGCACAAATGTCAACAAACCTAATGATGTTGAGAAAAATCTGTTAAACCTGACTTTATGTTAAGTGAAAAGGTGATAAGCTAGGTTTTATCTAACCTAGCTGTATTGATAGTTGCTAGCATACGTTCCTGTGATTAATTATGTTTTCAAAGTCTATGCCAACATCTTTTAAAAAGAAGTGGAGACCCTGAGATCTTTACCACATTAAACATGTACCCTATGGCCTTTATGTTGTTTTTGTGCTAGGTTCATAGGAGACGAGTTCCATTACTCCAACTTGGCAACACTGTTTACTTGCTAGCCTTATAGCCATGCAAGATAAAAGGGAATTAAGTTCAAATCCAGGCACATTTATGTAATTACACAACTTAATGAGCTGAATTCAACATACTGGTGTAACTACCATCTATATTTGCTTTGAATCGTTGTTGATTTTTTTTCTCTTTACCAAAGTGGGGGACNATTAAGTTCAAATCCAGGCACATTTATGTAATTACACAACTTCATGAGCTGAATTCAACATACTGGTGTAACTACCATCTATATTTGCTTTGAATCGTTGTTGATTTTTTTTCTCTTTACCAAAGTGGGGGATATTGCACAGTAGCTCTCAGAAATTCGGAGGCAGATGTGAACAGTTTATCCCACTTGACCACTCATAGTTTCAATCTATATGTAATATCTCTACATATGCCATCTAGACTTTGTTAGCTTGCGAAGTGCACCAGGTGCTAACGACCCAAGCATAATAAATGTCATGGTTAAGGAAAGGATGAAAAATGAAACCTCTTCTGTTTCTATATTTACCACTTTCTTCTGCTATTTCAGGCTACCATTCAGCTAATGATGGTTCTGTGGCTTCATCTACTCAGTCAAACCAATTGCATTGCTACAAACTCCACAGCAGCTCCGCCTCTGAGAAACGCTCATGTGATTAAAACTCCAGACTGCCAGTGTAAATGTAAAAACCCATTAGTCAAATTAGAGCTATTGCTATTCTTAAACTAGTAGCACAGCAGAATAGAACACATCAACACTCATTCATCTCATGGCATCATCATTAGTATTTATCTCACATAAAAATGCTTTAAGTCTATAAATCTTACAAATGTGCAATAAATGGTAATAAGGGAATGCTTGTATACATGCACAAATATATATCAGTCATACAGAACCAAGTGTACACCTTTAGACTGCCAACATGCACATTATATATCAAATATAACTGTTAAAGTGTATATAAATCGAAGCCGTATCCTGCACATACTGATGATGATGATGATGATTAAAAAGCCTTTAATTATTAATGCTCCAGTTATCTGTGCGGATTCATAACAGCTCCAACATCTAAAAATTTAGCATGTGATGCACGCTGGCAAAATTTGCATTCGGTCACTTGGTGCAAAATAAACAAGCAAGCCAAAGCAGCCAGATCATTAATGGAGCATGCCAATCAGCTGGTGTAAGCGCTGATGAGGAACAGCTAATGGGAATGTGGCCTCATTACCATACTGCATACGGTACCATTTGTTTCGTTGAGATGGGAGGGTGTAAATTAAACCGTGGGCTCTTTCAGAACCAGCCAAGCAGGCAGAACAAAGGGTTGGATTGGGTCTATGGCAACAGGTAGTGAGGCTAGAAGAGACCTGATGTTTAATGCATTAGTGACAGTGTGGTGACAATCGCAGCTGTTTGGCCGCCTACGTAAAAAAAAAGATAAGACTGCCTGAGGTGCTTTGCTGTGAGAAAGACCTCTAGATGTGCTCTCTAGATACAGTAAAGTAGTTACTATACCCAACTTGATAAGACTCTTAAAGTATATCTAAATTATGTGTCCTCTCATCAGAAATCTTTAGAAAAGGGGGATAAAATTTGATTTAACAAAATCCTCCATTTAATGATCAGCACTTATTTGTCTGGTATAGAATGAGTACAGTGGCACTATAAGACTATCAAGCAAAATCGCTCAAAGCAGGATATTTAGAGAGCTTCCTGGAGAGGCGGTTAAGTTCAGATATAAAGCAATTAGCTGAGGCTTAAAGCTTTCACATCACTGTGCAGATTAACATAACACTAATGGCCCAAGATGCCTGAGATAAAAAGCTGAGGAATTAAGCTGACAAACACGTTATGTGGTGTCTAAATATTATTTCAGTGTGGTCAAATGTAGGCTGAATCTGAAAGCATTTCCAGAAATGTGGTGTATTATGGTTTTGTTGTAGTATTGAATAAACTTCAGCATGGTTTCATTTCCATTGTGTGAGCAGCTCAGTTTATATACTTTGGTGTATGACCTTTTTGGGTGAGGGACAACAACAAGGCTTTCTGATAATGCAGAAGATGTGAACTTCACAATGACCTTTAGCTTGGGTCAAAGTGTTTGGAAAGTCGAGCCCTTTCTAAGTCTGACCTTTCCACCGATGCAGCGCTACATGACTGGAGGTGATGACTGACAGGCAAATCATTTGGGCAAAAAAATCTGACATCAAAATTTGAAGACAAATTTTGTCAGTTATGTTTTTCTCTGGAAACAATGATGAACAAAAATAGTGGTTTCAGAAAACACAAAAAAAGAATCAAGTCATCACAGTGGTGCGGCCCCATGGTCAACTCATAACAACTGGCAAATTGACCTCTTCATTAATACAAATATTCAAACTTGTGGTAACAACAGTACTGTATATTATTATTCTGGGCTTGGAATTGACTATTTGTAAAACCCTTCTCACACATAGTGATTGTCCATTCTTATGTTAGCAAACTTAACTGTCAAGCTTTGCATACTTTACATCTGCATGGAGAAAATACATGAGTGAAAAGATTAATTAATCGGCTCACTCGGTGGTGCAGTGGTTAGAGCGTATGCCATATGGAGCAGTGCTCTTAAGCAGCAGACCCCGGTTTGCCAAAAAAAATCTTTAAAAAAAAAGATTCATTAATTAAAATGCTAATGTTATACATGGTTGGCTAACTAGTCATCACTGTTTAGAAAAGTAGCCCACGTTTGTTTCAAGGCCAAAAGTTAGCATATAATGATAATGATAATAGGGTAGGTTAACATTATAACATGAACTTATAGATTTAATACTGAATATCAAAAATACACAAGTGAAAAGATGAATTATCTAAAAGTCTGCATGTTAGCATGCTTGCCTAACTAGTCAACACTATCTAGAAAAGTAATTCAGGTTTCTTTCAAGGTCAAAAGCTTTAAATTAACGATATTAGGGTAGCGTAACTTTAAAGTAATGTAACAGTTCAATTCAAAACATTACTAGGGACAAAGCCCATGTGTGGTCCATATCATAATAAAAAAACAAAAAAATACAAAACAAAGCTTCATTCCTTCTTACAAGTGAAGGATTCTAAGTTTTCAAAAATTACCACAAGCCTCAAGAAATAAGTCTGCTGCTATAAAAACTGTATATTTGCAGTGCTAGAATGGAAAGCTTGACAGACTAGCAACAGCGCCTATACGGCACTGAGGGCAAAGTGTCAGTTAAAAGGCATTCATACTGTAATTAACTGTTGATGAAAATTACCACATATAAAATATCCACATATTGCTAATTAAGTGTTTTTCAGAATGTAACATATTTTGTGTGTTAAATAAAAACTCACAAGATGACTAGGGTATATTTATTTGATTGAAATGTGAAGGAGTATTGTACACACTGTTGATTAACTGGAATAGCTTGTAACAATGAAGAAGTCAACATGTTTATGAGTTGATGGGATTCAAATTTATCACATCTATTCAACAACTGTATTTCCTCTGATGGTATGTATCTGAAATACCTGCTGGTGTATCATTACCTTAAAGATGATACACTCGGGCAATTTATCTGGGAGCTGCATATGGGCAATGAACCTGGCAACAGCCAAAAAAAGTGAGCCACGGGGTCAGAAATTTATTCAAGTGTTTCTAGGCAACAAGAAAGCATGAATAAATTGCTAAGACAGCAACAGTTCTGAGTCAGCTGCATGGACACTGTTGCCGGAAAAAAAAGTTGTTGTGCTGTTGTGTCACCGCTGAGAACAGCAACAGCGGCGGCAGCACCATCTGGATCAGGGGTTACGTTACCTTAGCTCGCTAGGCCTGAACAAACAGCTTTCCCCCCTCCAGGGATGTTGGTGTCCCAGTCACTAAGGATACGGATCAGCTGATGAGGATTGTGACTGATGTTTTCTGTGTTTTAATATCTCTCTTGAAATTTCTTTGACTGCTCTGACTTTTTTTTAAGGTTATAAAAAAAATCCACACAAACTGGTGGTGGTCACAGGATATCCATTAGAGGTGAAACCTAATCAGATTTGGACAGACTGTCTAATGAAACACACATAAAACAGTATCAATGAACAATAGCAAGCATGGATTTCATAAGGATTCTGAATAAGACATGAAAAATATACATGCCTCTCAAACAAAGACTTATTTACTCAAAAGTTGAATTTCCACACACAGTTACCTGTTTTTCTTATCCCTCCATCTGCAGGGCAGGTATAGTCGCTAGCAGCGAGCAAAAAACACGTTCCACCACTCCGGCGGTCCTGTTCTCGAGTACTGGATCTTCGCATGGGTACCCTCTCCTCTGGGGACATGGTCAGGTCACTGCCCCCGCTGCAATCTGCTGACAGAACTGCGAGCAAGGAATGAGGACAGATTACAGACCTGAGAATGTGCCGGCGGGAGGGTTGAAAAGGATAGATTCACATCTTATCAAGTCACATGCCATGTACACTGAAACAAATGTGTTTGCTGTAATCATTCCGTTCGCTCATGCTACCCAATCCTTTCCTAATGTGCTTCAAATAGAGGAGATGAGGGGACTGGAGGCTATAACAGATGAGCTAGACAAATAGGGATCTTGCACAGTTAGTCTTTTCAGTACAGAATTCTCTTTTTGTGCATCCTTGGGCAGTGTTTTTCTGCTGGGAAACATTACAGAGATTTTAACATATAGAGGGAATTTCATGCTAAAAAGGCTATAAAACTGGAGGATATCCACTTGTTTCATTTAACTCAAATAGCTGAAGGCTCAGATGTGATAGTTTTACAGTCTTCAATATTCCTTTAATAACCACAACTGAAGGACTTAACTAGAATAAACTCATGTCCATGTCCATATGTCTTCCACACTACAAACACGTCTTTGAAATGTGCTTAAACATATCTACTGATCTATTATTATAGGACACTTTTACTTTTGAAAGGATTAGT
>JANJYP010108036.1:0-10109 GCA_024605115.1 Rastrelliger brachysoma | reverse complement strand
AGTTGCCACACAGCAATAACATTCTGTACCATGGTGAATATTTGACAGTAGGCTTATCAAATGCTATTTTGTATATTTTTCAAATATTACTGATTGCTGCTGAGTATTTAAGCTAAACTTGAAAATTACATTATATCCGTATAATCATCTCTTTCCATACTAGCTGCTTACTTGTATAAATAAATATCCCCATTTGGTTTTAATCACACAACTGCTTCTCCTCCATATTTTCTTCTTCCTCTCTTTCTTTCTTTGGAAAACTGTCACAGTGCATAGTTTGGCCTAGGTCACCACGCGGCGGACCACTAAACCATTGACTGCACATTGCTCTTACTGCCAGTTCCTTTCTGTCCTTTCCTGGAAGCTCAATGATCCAAGGTGCAAGGAAGCTGGCTTGGAGGCAGACAGACATACCACTGCTACAGCAGAGACACCCACCTCAGTGTGTTCAGATTAAGATACTAAGGAATGTCACGGTCTACTTTTTCTTTCTACAAAACCAGCTGACAAGGAAGGCCTTTATCCATCTTCTTTTACATTTAACCACTGTGAAAAAGCAACCCTTAACTCCAAACAGCTTAAATTGGTATGGTTGGAGTACACGTCTCAGCTTACCCACAGTTTCATTTATACAAACAACTTTTCCTGGAGGCAGAAATAATCAAGTCAGCCTCAACATGGAGAGATAAAGTTAGCTCCACGAAAACAACCCAATGGCAAAGAAACAACATCACTAAAGCTATGAATAGTAACATAATTTATTATTTTCCTTAATTGATTTATTTGCCAGGCTATGTTAGGTTATAGGAATTTATAAATAACTTAATATGTTAAATGGGTTAATTATATAATGATAATGAAACAGATTACTTAACAAGTGCACTACTTTTATAACAGTTGTCAAAACTGTTATCTTGCTGAGTGTACATTAACATTAGCTCATAATTCTCAGGAGAAGAGCTTTACTGGATGCAGAAAATTCAGCACTGACAAAGTTAGCTATTAGCATAAAGTTAAATCAAAATAGCAAACAAACTGCTCCAGTCAAATGTAATTTCCATTTGGTTAATGCAGACACTACAATGTCTGGATTTATTTTTGCTTTCAACCATTAGCATGTAAATTTATTGTATCTAGTGTTGTTATAATTTGCTAACTAGTTAAATAATTTTAAATGTTAACTTAACTCATTAGCTAACCTAAAATATAACTGCCAGCATATTAGCATGTGCCAGCAAGTTGGAGGCTTCAACCTCCATTTTCAGAGTTAGCAAATGGACAAACCCAAATGGCGCTGAAGCAACTCCACAAATACAATAATAGCAATGTTTTCATTTGTTTTATGCAAGAAAAGTTTTTTTATAACATTTTCTACCTGTTATCTTATTTGTGCACCTTCCTTTTCACGATTCATACTATAGCCAGAAAGAAGGTGATTCTTTGGCTCTGCTCACTGAACAAATATGACTTACTATGTCTCCAGAGCAGCTTTGCTTGACATAAATACAGCTGAAACTCCTGACAATCATGGTGGTTCAGTGGCTTGCAAGTTGCATGCTTGTCTTACAGCAAGAAGGTCCTGGGTTCAGTTGCTAGTCCTAATTCTTTCAGTGTGGATTTTGGTTTTCTCCATGTTCCCTGCCACAGTGCCCAGACGTGCCAAGTCCAGTGGTTTGGAGAGATTAAATTGTCCACAGGACAAGTTTGGACAGTGTATTTGTGTTAGTCTGGTAACTTATCCAGGGTGTTTAATTGACATCTGCTTGAATATTCAAAATATCCAATATGTGATTAGATATTATGGTGGACAGTTTAAAAATTAAAATAACTGAATGCCAGTCTGCAGTTTCCTTCTTTTCTTCCATTACAAATCAGATAGAGTATTTGAGATGATATAATTTCCTTCAATGTTAAAAGTTAGAGAAATATTAGAGGTCCAAATAATAATTCGTGATACAAATATGTTTTATCATATTGCCATAAATTCATAAAAAGTTTCCCACACAAATTAGAATCCAGAGTGATAGCCTCTTTTCTTTGAAAAATCCCACATTTGAGAAGCTGAAAACAGCAAACAATTGGCACTTTTCCTACTACTACAATCAAATTGTCACTCACCACTCAATTAATCAATAAATTGCTGAAGTGCGTTTTTCTTCCATCGCATAGTGACAGAAAACTCAAGGGGGGTGAAAGACAGAGATTATTGCCTTGAGATATAACAGTGTGAATTACCATCATATTAAATTCAGCAGTTCCTTTTATGTCCATGATGACAAGAGATAATTTCAGCAAATATTTTTATACGATTTAACCAGCGTCTGGTACATATGGCTGACACAAACCACTCCCATGTGTTGTTGGTAAAGATTCCTTGAGATCAAGTTTACCTGCTGATGTGTTGCTGACAGGTGCACCTCCCAACACAGCAAAGCCATCCAGGTTAACCCATTCAGGGTCTATAAATGACAAGAATTTCTGGTTAAATCATGTTGCCAATGGCAGCTAATATGTACAAAAAAAGAAAAGAAAAAAGAGAAACCCCAGCCTTACCAAACCACCACTTCCTTATGAAGAAATGTCTAAGCTGCAATATATGTCTTTTGTGGGAACTACCTTGCAAAAGTATTATTTACTTTGGCCCGTTATCAGTGAGAAAAGCGGGTGTCTTTTTCTCACTCTCTTTTCAAGCTTGCTCCCTGCTGCTCATAAGTCAAAATAAATCTGTCTTTGTTGCTGTAACAGTGGCTGGCCAGACACATTAATGATGTGGTGGCAAGCAGCATGTTGTTATTTATGAAGACTGATGCTGCTCTCATGCTGCTGAGGGAACAACACACGATCTGCAAGGAATTTCTGGAAAGGCAACTCTCAGTTCCCAGAGATTTATGGCAAACTGCACTGGAGCTGGATAGACACAAAGCTAACACAGTGCACACTGAGCGGCATACGTAAACACAAACAAAATAGCATCTGTAGGCGTGTGCTTGAACACACTGACATACAGTACAAGACAATGCATGACTTCAACATTTGGCACCACCCTTTCCTTGACCACAATCATTACTAAATGCACACACACACACACACACACGCACACGCACGCACGCACGCACGCACGCACGCACACACACACACACACACACACACACACACACACACACACACACAGGATCCACACACACAACAAGCAACCACAACACAGGGGATTGGGTTATAGAAGCTGGGCTGGGTTTGGATGTGGAAAAGAAGGGTTGGCAGCAGACTTTGAGTCGCTGATGAAGTATGGTTCTATTACGCCAAGGACAGAGGAAAATTGAATAATGACAAAAGCAGGCTAGACTGTGTCAACACTGCAAACTATATGTGTATAGAAACACAAGGACCTATCTTGGATTTTACAAGACAGGATTAGGAATTACCAGAGTAGCTGTTAAGACCTAAAAATAATGCCCTCTTCTAAAGCCTAAAATAACTGTCTGCTATACGAGGTTGGTGATTACCAGTCACGCACACCACCACTCCCAGTGCATTCTTCCTCTCTGGCAAACTTGGATGACCGCATCCAATGATGAAATAATCCACTGATAAAAATCAATCATACACGCTTGCACACAGATGTACACACTTGTATGTTCAGTCACCTCCTGGCGTCTCTACTTTGTACACAGCTTTGCACATCCCCTCCTCTTTCTTGGAACATGTCTTGAGAAACTGCAGAACTCTGGGATCTGAAAGCTCCAGTCCAAAGTTTAAGCCAATCTTTAATTTTCCTCTAAATTACTTTTTTGTCTCATGGTGCTAGCACCTTCAGACACGTGTGTGCATGTATTCCAACTTGATTCATTAATGTCATCGCTCTCATACATCATCAGAGACTTACAACCATCTGCTCTAACATCTCATCTCCCCTCTCTTTTTAACCTTGTCTTGGTTTATGTCTTACCTACATCCTCCAATAGTGGATTTCCGCTGTCCTTGCCCACTTTCGTGAGGCGGTGAGTCCTCATGGGTTTGTTGGAGCTGATGACAAAGCGATCCACAGGTCTTCCATCCAGATGGATAGAAGGCTCCCAGCTCTCTCTTAGGCCCTTGTCCACAGATGTCTGTTTCCCACTTTGTGGCCGCAGGGGCTTTTCTGCTGCAAAACAAATGACATCTGTATAATTTTGTCTGTTTTCATTTGTAATTTGAAGTTTATTTTAATCATATTTTTCACTATTGCGCAAAGGCCTGTTGTTGTGGTAGGTACGCCAACTGTTCTGAAATCTGTTAATACACCTCAGATTCAGTGCCACTACCACAATTCCATATGTTATACTTGGCATTTAAAGAAATTCTGATGCTGATGAATCTTAAACTTGCGTGTAAGACAGCCCTGAAAAACTAATTTGATCGTTAAATAAATAAACGATCACGTTGGATGCTACAAGCTTCATTCAAGACAATAAGCAATTTTCATTCTCCCTCTTGGCTAGATTTACTCAAAACAAAACAAAGAAAATAGCAACCACCTCTCTGCTTTGGATAGTAACAACCTCTATGCTCCTCTTAGTCTTTGTGCTAGCATCATGCAATATACTGTAGAGATGACATTAAAGCATGGAGCACTTGGCTTTTAGTTGACTTTGGTCATCTTCTAAATTGTGATGAATAAGTAAACGCAAATTAGCCAATATTTGCATGGTAAACTAGTATGATTAATGTTCAAGTCATGGAGTAGTCTACATGTAAAAAAGCCTTCATCAGGGTGACTATGCCTTCATCAGGGCATTGGCTTTTTTATGTGTAGACTACCCCATGACTTAAATAAAGGGTTTATATACTTAAAATTGCTTGATTCGAAGGTGAGTGCTTTGAGTACAAATATCTGAATGAAGCTGCCTCATTCCTTATTCCACTTTTATTTTACATAGACATGTCAAACACTTTCCATCACAGTGCTGTCTCATATAATTGTCAGTATCATCACACCATCTGATACACATCTGGTCTTTATGACTCTCTGTGCTTCCCAAATGTTTACAGCAGCAGTTTAGGTTTAGCATCATCGCAAAATCACGTCATCACTCTGAATTCTTGTTGTCTGCAGGTGTGCTCACAGCTGGATCTATACTCTCACTTTTCACATTTCCAAATGATTGCCACTCAGGCTTCTCATGTTGCACTTTACAGATGGTCACAGAAGCCTACAGTGAAATTTCTGTTTAACTAGAAGTTTTAATATGTGCTGATAGATTGTCTCATCACTATTTCCACATATTCTATATAGCACCACTCTGGCAGCGAGCCACTGAAATACAGACTGGGCACAGTGAGGCTGGGCACATGAAGAAGTGTGAGAGTGCTTTCCCAGTTAAAAAACAAAACACATTTCCTCATTAATGCAGGATTACAGTGGAGTCGGTTTTATCAGCTGTTCATGGCAGACTCCACTGACACAAGTCTGGACACACTTCAGTCACTTCTCCCCTGTTTCCAATAAGGCTGTGTATTTAATCTACTCCTTTGTCCAGATGTCATTCTATGATTTGGATTCTGTAGAAATATATGATCCAAAGGCAAATCAGATATATCTAATTAAGTCAAAATTCCTTCAAACACAGCACATGAATGAGTGCCATCCAAGAATAAATAATTTGAGAACCAGTTAAGCAACAGAGTCCTTCTAACATCATAAACTTATAGAGGGAGGCTTAGTTTCAGGGGGTTGCCATGACAAACCAAAGCAACAATGTAACGTTTTGTGATTGTGAATGTGAAATGGAAAGACAGACAGTATGAGTAGAACTGAGTCAGACAGTGGAAAGTATTAACTATGTAAAGAATGAGGGCAGGGCCTGAGGGTCATTATGTCACTATCTAATAATAATCAGAATACCTAAAATATATATGTGAATATGCTTGTATGTGCTTGTGTGCGTGTCTGTGTGCGTGCATGTTTGTTGGAGGGCATGACTTACTGATTTCACAGCTTTTCTATTTGTTCACCCTCCTCCTTGCTGCTTGCACTTGCTCCACTTCTACCTGCAATCTGTTAGATTCTTGCTCCTGAGTCATGAAGATGACACTGTTATCTGCTGTGGTTACTATTATATGTAGCTACTATATTAAAGTAAAACCTACAGACACTGCTATATACATTAACTGTTATTTTATTCCAAAAGTCATAAAGAAAGCAGAGGAAGTACATAAAGCCCTGGAGGGTAGGAGTTAAAGAGTAACTGCCCATACAGGACACTCTAAGAAGTATAGCAAACTTGTCCCTCTCAGTCAGTACTAAGGCTGTGATGACCACTAGGGCTACAACACAGTACCGTGGTCATGTAATGCAGACCGTGGGATTTGGCTCATTATTGTCATTGCAATTTTATTTTTGTTATAATGCGTTATACTGTAATGCAGTGGAGACACAAGAGGCTACATGACACACTGGAAAATCTGTGTTGTCTCAGCTTGCTCTGGACACCGAGCCTCAAGACCTCAGTATCGACCCATGAAAACAACCACCTTAGTGGGAGGCCGAAAGCAGGGTATGAACTAGTCTAAAGGCTGGCCTCTTAATCAGCTTTCTTGTCAATCTTTCTTGCCAATGTCCACTCCACCAAAAATAAATTAGACAAATTTATCTTCACAGAGATGGCTGCAGGACAGTATCCCCTACTCTGCTATCCAGGTAGCCAAACTAATTGCTCTCTGGTTTGACAGGATTGCAGGGGTGCGTCAGTAAATTGACAAACTGCAGGGATACAAGGGTTCAATACTTGTAAGAAAATATCCATACTGTTAATATTACACCTGAAATTTTATTGGTTGGGGAATTTGGACAAGTTTATGGCACAAAAATCTGAGAACAGAAAGCAGACATTTAACAAGTGCACAGGAGCAACCTGTGTGCGATAAGAAGCATCTGTACAAGCATCTGAGTATAAACTTACAGTTTGAGCAGAAGCAGAGCAAATCCAAGCATAGGCAGGGGCTATTTGAGTGCAAGGATAAGGTTTGAGGCAAAGAATTTGAAAGGCTGAACATGAAATCAATAAATCATGCTCTCAATTTGAACATCATCCTCTTGAATAAAAACTGAAAAAAAGGTCCCATGTGTGTTTGTGTGAGTGTGTGAGAAAAAGTGAGAGAATGTGTATCTGAAGGACACGTGCACATTTAGATATTCACAGACAGACACACACATGTATGTGCATGTGTAGTTTGGTATAAGAAGCATATGCAGGTAAGCCCTCAGGTCAAAGGACTCTTGTAAAACTGTTCTAAAATTCTTGCTTGCATGCACCCGCAATGTGCTCCTCTTTTACAAGAGCACTTTCTCACCTTGCCACAAAAACACAGACGCTGACCCCCGACTCACCCCTAATGAGTTCACCATTAACCTTCAATAACTGTCTTCTTCCCCAAACTTCTATCAATATCCAGGATCAGTAGTGGATGCATGCCCATGTGTGTGTTTGCGTGTGTGTGTGCATGCGTGCGTGCATGCGTGCATGCATGCATGTGTGTGTGTGTATGTGTGTTTGGAGGGGTTGAGGCAAATGATGTGGAACTTTCCACTTGGCTATTTTTAGGTATATATGATGATGTATGAGCTTTGTTTTTTGCTGGGACTTCTCAGTGTTTGCTGTTAACTTTTATTTTGTAAGTTAACATTTCACTATGTATTGATAACTTGCTTGAATTCCAATCTGATTGGTAAGAGTGAACTGCATTTCCAGATTTGGGATATGAATCACATTTTCAACCACCTCTGAAATAAGTTAAATGACCCAAAACATATTTTCACTTTTGAGGTCAGAGTCATTTCTGAAACTGTAGCAAAATGTCTCTCCAGAAACAATGCATGAGAAAACCACTTTTTAAATGTAATTTAAACTAAATTCTTTCAATCCCTTTGTACTGAGGTGGTGCCAAGAAGAGTAATTGCCAGATATCTGGAAACCAAGTCTTGTTCATACTTAAAAAAAAAGGCAAATGGATTGTTTTTGGGGTTCTTTTTGACTGCCCCAGTGAACATCTAGGTGGGAGGTTTGGTGTAAAATCACACCAGAGGCTACAGAATTCTTCATAGCACCTCTCACATCTGACCCTCTTTAAACTTCCTCCTGCAATTAATCAGATGTGGTGACAAAGAATGGTTGTTGCACTCTGTCAGTTACACCAGCACATCAGCCACTAGACTGTCAAAACACCTGTGGTTATTTTATTATTGAGAGCATATTTCATTTAAATCAATAAGCTGGGGTGAGTAATTGTTTATCTTGGGAGGGTTACATGCCTACATGATATTTACAACTAGAAGCTGGCCATTACAGTCTACAAACATATTTTGCATTTTAGAGTTGGTGGTCACAGCTTGCTTTAAGAGACATTCCCCCAAATTATTTTAATATTCACTCACTGATTGATATCTTCCATTGTTGGTTTATGCTAAATCGTCCTGCAACACACAGTATGCTGACATCCACTGTGCTGTGACAGGTGTGTTCATGGCCCAGGTGGTACTTGTTTAAACTATGACATCATGATATGAGACATGCCAGCGCTGGCAGGTTTGACAGGCAGCCAAGCTGCAGGTGAGTGAAGCTCCTGGGTCAACCTATGTCAGGTGATGAAACTCACCAAGTATTGTGGAAAATATCAGACATATTAGTTGGCTCTGTCTCTCTAATGCACACATATTTTCCCAAATGCAAAAAACTTAAAGTCATGAAATTCCTGATTTTCTTTGAGATCTGTCATGTGGTGCTCTTGCAAAGTTCCAGCATGTTAAGTGGAGCAGAGAAATTAAATTCCACTGGCCTGCAAGGACATGATTCCCTCTTTCCCCTCACTCTCTGTCCCAATTACTCACTACACTTTTACTTTCCAGGAGTTGATGGACTGTGGCTGCATGGAAGAAGTTGACATTATTTATTATCCATATAGACTGTGTTTCTATTGTCTCTATTTATACTGCTCCCGCTTAGGTGTGCAGATATTCCCACTAGCCCAGTTTTATCCATGAGTTTGACTAATTTTAAACTGGCAAGCTGATGACATGTGAGTGCAGAGAGCAAATGTAGTGACATTCTTCTCTGCCTTAACTGTCAAAATGCCCATAAGGAAGGCATTTAACTCCTATGGGTGCTGCTAAATGGCCAGGAGGGGTGAACTGTAGCTATACTAAGTGGCTCCCAGGTGTCTGTGCATATAATTGAATGAATGTGAACCAGGGTGTGGGGAGAAAAAATGCCAAAACTGCTCTGCAACAATTTCCTAAAAGACTGAAAAGGACCCAAAGGAGAGACCACAACAAATAGCAGCAGTCTATATTCGGAGAAAGCAATGACCTCATACACATACTTACAGTTGAGAGGGTGCAATATAGCAACATAATGATCAATGGAGAAAATAAGTGAACCGGATAAGTTTGAGAACAGTGGAGAAAAAGCTGCCTGTATCGTGGCCCTTAAACTCAGCCAAGAGGGCTGGTCTACTCTGCTCCAAAACGCCTAAGGTTTTATGGCACTTTTGATACTTTTTTTTTGATATTGTGGGCTTTATTCCCTGCTTGAAAATGATTTTACAAACAGATCTCGAAAAAACAAGTGGACTGTGGTTTGAATGCTATGTGCATTTGATTTAACACTGTGCTGACACAGTATTTTCTGATCAAATCCTGTCAGACTTTCCTGTTACCAAACCCTCTAGCAGGTTAGGCATTTGTGTGCTGTTAAAAGCAGTTTAGATGAAATGTAGCACAGGCTCCTGGGGGAAAAAACGTTGCTACATTTTTCCTGACTAGAGGCTGATGATTGATATGACATGCAAAGCAACTGTATCCTGAGGAAGTGTGACAGACAGAAAAATCCTACTCTCCCATGACACTGAATTTCAGAGGCAGGTAATTTATCACGACCCTCAGCCAGATTAGTCACCAGTTTGGCATGACACCATTCAGAACAAACCCCAATTTTTTTTTTTTTTTTTTTTGTCTCATGATCTTCTAATTGTTGATCACAGTTTCTCCAGGATGGACCTACTGTATGAGCTAAGGACTTGTTCCATGACTGCCGCAAAGAGACCTGCATCATATTTTCCTCCCATAAAGTTAAAAC
>JANJYP010107995.1:0-15889 GCA_024605115.1 Rastrelliger brachysoma | reverse complement strand
AACATATGTGATGGTTTCATTTTTTTTATGAAATGAGGCATTTTGAAAGTGCCACATTTTGTAAATGTATACAAATAATATACATTTACTTTGTTTGCATTTCTTTCTTTAATGTCCTGCATATTTCAGCTTTTAAAAGAAAACCTTTACGCATTCTAGTAACTACATAATCTATAGGAGAATCTATGCTGTCACCCAATACCTGCTGTGTGGTAATCAGGCATTTCATAGAAAGACAGGGCTGCAAACAAGACAAACTGGTGGCACCACTGCCAGCATGTTATGCAAAATATTAGCAATAAACAGGAAAAAAGAACTAATTATGCATCTAAATCCTCCAACACTGAAATACATTTAAGGTTATGCATTATTGATTTTTTATGTGCTTCTCAGCCTGTATGATGTGTAATGATCCCTATAGGCAGAGAGGACCTCTTCTTTACCAGAAACCACTGAAAATCTGAGAGTAGTAAATGATGAGTCTATGCATCTTTTTACATCACAGACTTTTATCCTCTCTGCTTATGAGCTCTGACATTGAGTTGAGCTTAAAAAAATTAAAGCAGAGCATTTGAGCTGTAAACTACTTTTGGAGCCATACAAAACTCTTAAATAAATGAGCAATGAGAAAACACGTTTATTGCTTTCGACTGAAATGCAGCTTATACAAGGCTGAGTAACAGTTGTTTAAAAATATAGATTATATGTGTAGTGAAAAAATCAAAGTGACATTTCCTCGACAGTCTATAATCATCACATATTGTCTGAATTAAAAATACACTGAACACAGCAGCTGCAAACAGTTAAAAACAAATCCGCAAAGATAGGTATTCAATCATTTTAGTAACTTCACTCCTCTATAACGTGGTGACTACTGAGCAGTTTAATTTAGGGGTTGAGGTGCTCATTAAAACACGCACCTTGCTCGCCATCTTTATTTCACCTGTACTCAAAAATCAAACTGAATTGAACGTAAACTGGTCCAACAATGCATGTAACACAACGTCAAAATGATTTCACCTCCCCTTACCTCTGTCTCCAGCTGCACTAGTTCCATTGTGGGCCATGGCTCAGCAATTTGTGCGAGAGGCATTTTCGCTGAATGTGGTCTCCCTTAGGTTTCAAGTCGCGGCTCCTGACAAGTGCAGTTCACAAGGAAGCTCCGGTGCTCAGGTCCCAAGTCCAGGTGGAGCAGATTTATCGGCACTTATCTCCCTGTTCAAAGAGGAGAACGCGCATACAGGCGCAGCAAGCACAAACCAAGAGCTTTACAAACAATTGTAATCCCGTATTGACTTCGGCGTCGGCTGGCCACTGGTGATATAATAATAATATTTGTTGAAAGTGGGTAATCCAGTTGAAAACACAATAAACACAAACTAAACCCTCGTCCCTGCGTGTAGCCTAAGCGCCTTGGCTTCTCAGCAGGATTTGGGTTTGACAGGCGGGAGAGGAGAGCAGAGCAGTGCCCAGCAATGTGATCCAAGCTCCTTTAATGGGGTTGTGCAGGAGTCTAATGCCACCTAAAGGAATTAACCAGAGTCCGTGCTGTCTTTGCAGTCGACGTCCTATCAGATCTTACGTATTCCCGATTCCTCCCTATGTGACTGAGATTTCTGGTTCCCCACAGCGCATTGCGAGCGAAACCTCAGTGTGGTTCTGTAGTACGGGCAAGCTCCAACTCGAGCTGTTATTGGCAGACTCTCACAGGGTTTTATCCAGCCCCCTTCTTTTACTTGGTCCGCTCGAGTATGATCGTGCCATCATCTGGTTGAGAAATGAACTGCAAATACGTAATGCAGACTGCCATTAATGAACTGGGCCTGCTGTTTCATTTTTTGATGATGATGATGATGATGATGATGATGATGATGATGATGATGATGATGATGATGATGATGATGATGATGATGATGATGATGATGATGATGATGATGATGATGATGATGATGATGATGCAGCAGGTGCATCTAAGAAGAGCTTATAAAGTGGACTACCTTAAATCAAGGGTTGAGATTAAAACGCAGTACTTTGTTCGCCATTTATAGAAATCACACTGAATTTATCAAAATACTCAATATCCCTGCCAGCAGCTGCACTACTTGTGTAGCTGCTTTAATTAAAAGACAGTCTGTCAATCACCAATGCATTGTGGTTGCATGATGTCTCCTGAAAACCTAGATTAATCACAAAAGACATAGTTGCAGTGTTGAATGCATTACACACCTGATAACACTGCTTTCCCTATAGTGCAGCGTGTTTAATTTCATATATTGCACAGCCTTTATTGCCTTTGGATATACCATCACCTCCTCTAAAGACAAGACAGCATTGCCAAAAATCCACAACACAATTCACACAATAAATGCAATATAGTTACTATAAGAGACCAAAAACAAGAAGAGACTAGATTTTAGGTCGTGACGAGTGCTGTTTGATTCTGTCCGGACATTACATTAATGCAGCCCTGTTTTCATTGACAACAGCCCTTGTAGCGGTGATATAATACACCCCTCCGTCCTTAACACTTCTCTGTTTCATTCACTGCAGAGTGGATTTTGCTCTTGGCCAGCTTTGGTTACTATTGGCAACTGGAAACCATCAAACTACCTTGCCATGGATGGATATATTTTTCTAAAAATTAAAATTAAGGTGAAGCCCTGGTATTTCACAGAAATAAAAATGAAAATTAAAGTGAACTGGTATGAATTTGATGCCTGTCCATTATGCAGAATGCTGCTACATTATTAGCTAAATCTCATTCATCATGCCAACCTGCCAAAGCCAGTATGAGCAGTGTATTTAACACTGCTCATACTGAGTAACTGTGTATGCTATTAACATGCAACACTTTGTCTGTTTACTCCAGAGCAATATGAATGAATCTATCTTTATGATTTGCCAGTTTTCATATGGTCCACCAATTTAAAGTGATATTATATGTTGAGAATGGAGATAACAGATGAATAATAATGCTTATTTGTTGGTATATCACCCTACATATTTCCACACACAAAGAGACATCAATGATAAGGGGAAAATGTTCAACACCCTCCTTTTCAATTTAAAACTCTTAGGGTCAATGTACTATTAACTTACTTTCTAACACACTGTTACCCTTCTTAAAGGGCGAGTATACACCACCAAGAGAAGGGAGTGGCATCCATCACACTCAAATTGTAACATTCAAAGTCACTGCCATCTCAAAGCTCGCACTGACCCATCACTGTGTCTCTGTGATGGATAAGGAGCTGCTAAGGGAACACTCATGGCACCTCATGATGCTAAATTAGTCTCCTCTCTCATCCTCTTTCCTCTCTTTTTTTCCTTGTCCATTATGTATCAGACAAACTGGCACTCTCTCCTCTTCTTTACAAGGATACCATTAGATTGATGGTGAATATTTCTCACTGTTACAGCTCCTGCTGTATGATGTGATAAATTATTCCAGACTTTGAATTTCATCCTTTTAGTAGAAGTGAAGTGTGTAATAAAGACAATTTATGGGAAAAAATAAAAAGACAATCCCAAAGGTTGAAAAGCTGTGTAAAGAGGCGTCCTGCAAATGAGACAAAGGGACTTTTAAATTTATTCAGTTTTCCAAAAGTCAATGTGTGCGACATCAGATATTACACTGATATTGATTGACAAGTTGATACTGGGGCTGTTGCTGTCCTGGCTGCAGGAAATCTTGTCTTCTATTTACGATGCTCCAGTGACATCACAAGAGACAGCGATGACTCAGAGGTGTCTCCCGTCCAGTGACAAAGACTCCAGGGATACCCTACCCCCACTTTCATTTTGACACAAGGCACCATGGGTAATATGACTCAGCCTAGCTCATCATGCCTGTGCAATGGAGCAAAACTCCACCCGGACTTGTAGGTATATTGACGCAAAAATGAAAGTGTCTGTTGAGGAGCTGTTAAACAAAGACACCAGCCAAGGTACTTCTTAATAAAACAGACGGCATGTTGAGTCCCCAAATGACAGGCTGTAAATTGGATAAACTGATGCAAAGATGACACTGTTGTTTAACCTCATTTTCAGTTCAGAGTTAAAAGCAGAGGTGGAGAAGAGGGAATATGATGTTGAGTATTAAGGAGAAACAATGAATCATACAACATGAAGTTCCATCCTCTCTAAGCTATTAAAATGCAAATACATTCATACAAAAAATGTGAAGTGGAAATGAGCTCTGAAAAAAGCATCTCAAAAATTCATCTGTTCATTTATTAGCCTCACTTTTCTCAGATTTGTTATTTCCTTTAGGCTTGTCACACTCATATGTATTAGTATGTTTATTTATGTAACTGTGTTTGTATTTGTGTATATGATATTCAGTTGCCTATACAATATGTATTTTATTTCTGAATGTAATGCTGTATTTCTTTTTACCCACAGAATACAACACAAAAGCAGGATTGATACATGTGTCTTATTGAACAATAACCAAAGGTGATGCTAAAATAAATTCCAGCATTCTTGACACAATAGACTAAAGTAGAGTGATCCAAATTATTTTATGTTGAACCATATGGTTAATTTAAGATGTATTCTTATGTATTTCTTAAAGATAGAAGTCTACTAGTTTTTTTTTCTTTTGTTCAAATTTGGTGATGTTCTGAGAATGACCAAAAGTTCAGATAAACTACTTTTGTAATGAATAATTACTAGATTACAGTTACTTAGAATCCATGTTGAATAATTATGTATTTGGTCTGAATATTGCAGTTGCCAAAAAATGAATAGGGTGTACCCAGTAATAGCATGTGCTTTATAAATACAAGTATGCCAGGATGATATGTTGTGGATTTTAATAATGCTGGTATGATATGAACAAGTTAGAACTAATCTGGTAGCTTTGCTCTGACAGATCTTTAGATTTTTAAGTCTTTTAAGTATTTGCAGCAAACAATATGCATATATTTCCTGAAAGTATGACAATTTAGCCCACATGTATTTTAATGCCTCTGAGATGTGCACCAGATTTTAACTAGTTCCAGGAGGCAGCACAGTATATCTACTTATGTGTGCATTAAAGATCTTTTTTCTGTGTTGTTTCTACTTCCTATCCACCCTTATGATGACTAACCATGGAATGCATCTAAAGTAAAGTAAAACAGTTCATATGTCAGGCAAAATGTTTATTTAATCCAAGGGATTAACTTGTTGATGCAACAGAGGTAATAGCAATCGACTCCACTTAAAAACAAAAACATTTCAACATTAAAGCTATACATAGCTAGTATAAATAAGTCCAAGACATCAGGACACATAGGCATCCCAGTCGAATTTATTTCACTTCTAAATTTAATACGCTGGGTGTGTCACGTTTCCACAAGAGCACTTTCAGGCCTTTGATAATAATTCCTTGCTAGCTGAATTCAATGAGGACATGTCTACAGTGCAAGGATCAACACCATCAGTGAGACTGCGGCACAGAGCAAATTAATTAGCTTCTCTGTAATGGAGCAAAGGTAATTAGCCAGTCTCTGCCAGCTGACTACGACTGGAGAAGACAGCATTGCAATGTTCACTCCAGCTCTGCACGTTACAGAAATGATAAACAAATAAGTGTTATTGTATTTCAAATATCATTTGTCACATTAATGTCTGATGGAGCACTGTGCTTGCAGATGGACCGTGAGGATAATATTGATCAATAATAGTAATAAAGAGAAGGAAAAGACAAACTATGAATTACTGCTTGCTATTATGCAGTCTTGTTCTCCTTATCCAATACAATGTTTTTCTATGAGAGCTTCTAATGCACAACAGAGACTTCTAAGTCCACAATCTTATGGCTGTAGTAATGGGTGTTCTGTCAAGCAAAGAGGCATGTCTGGACTTGAAGTTGTAGCTTAGGTATTTTGGGCTGGGCAAAAAAGTAGTCTAAAAACAGGGTGCAAGATCTTATCTGTTACAAAGTGCAGCACACGCAAGTAAAACAGCAACACATCACCATGCCATTGATTTTCACTGGATGATTGATCAAGTATTGAAACATTCAATAATAAAAACTCTGTCATTTCTGTTGTAATTAATCAGGCTGGAAAACAAAAAAAGCATAAGAGCAGCAAATACTTATATCAATGATATGTCACACAAAACGCTGTTAATTTTAGAATGCAACAACCACAGAATACAGTAAACAAGCATGGGATAGCATTTTGCAATCCATGGTTTCCCATCATCCGAGATTAGTCAAACTCAGTTATTTTCCCCTCACACTTTCAATATCTTGACTCAACCCAAGATCTATAGTGATTCACTCGTCATTCATGATGACTAATATCCTTTCTGGGGCTGCTATTTTTCAGTTTAGTTTGTTGTTTTGATAAAACACTAAAACATAACAGTGACTAAATATGTATAAATATACTAAAATGTAATATACTAAAATGTGACTTTGATGTGATTTAATGAAATGCTGTAATACTTTCTCTATATCTCTTTATCTGTTTGTTGATATGATTGATGTACTTAGATTACTAGGTGAATCATAGAGATATGTATTAGTTCACTCTGAGCTGAAACAAGGCACCGTCTATTGCCACTAACAAAATGTTTGTGATCCCTGACTTATGTATATAAAGATGTTTATTTTCATTTGTCAGCATATACCTGAAGTCTTTACTGAAACACTGTATTAAAATATAGACACAGTGACAGTGTGTGAGTGTCTCTTTCTCTAACATTTTCTCTATATATTCAGCGATACTGGCATGAGGTATATGGTATATCCCACCCTGCCATTTCACCTGTTGACACAAAAATCTGATTTTCCCCTACATCCCGACCCCCTGCCCCTCCCTCTGTGTCTCTTTCTCTTGGTTGAAAGGGAATAACAGCAGGGGGTGCCAGATATCAGAAGGCTGCTCTTTGATGATTCATGAGGCGTTGGCCTTTACCTCTGGTGTTGTATTTAACATGAGAACATTTTATTTATTTATTTATTTCTGTGGCTTTTGTGCAATGCGATGAGACGTCAGCAGTGATTACTGGGTACAGCTCACAGCGGATTCCACATTCATTGACAAAATCCCTTAAAGTATTAGGATTAATGTAGTATGCATGAACTGATCATGTGCTGCTTCATTTATTCACTTTATGGTGATCATTCACAAAATAGGAACACTGAGCTCTAAAGCCATGGACTGCTGCTTTTTTATGTGCTTAAGTACTTGAAGTGATTTTAAGCAGTCATTGTAGTCATTTTAAATCCAAACTATACCATATATCTCACACTGAATAACCACAAAACACAATTTTACACATAAAACATTACATTCTTGTATTTTCTCCTTGGACAAAAAACAGACATAGATAAATCATTCAGGAATAAAATTCGTTACTTGCCTGATTCTGATGTAATTATAGATATTGTAAATAATTCAGCAACCATAAATATTCCAATGACAAACATCAGACATGATTCTAATATTGATAAAGACCAGGCATGTTTCCTTGTATAGGAAACAAGTCAACAAAGGCAGCCATACCATGTGTACTGGGTAAAGAGGATTATGTAAATCTGCTAGTCTTTACTGGACGGAGAGAGTATTTTCCCTTTTAAGTCTTGTGACAGTCCATGAATGTAAATGGAAACAGTGAGAGAAGCTTAAATTCCTCCTATTCCTCGTCACAGCTGCAACTTGCACTCTAATGCAATCAAATGCAGCTATCACATACTTAACACTGGCCATAGATTTCAATTCAGAATCAGACACAGGTACTTCGTACTTGATGTACTGGTTCACGGACAGGTGTTGTGGTTATTACGGGCCCTGATACGTGCGTCTGACGTGATTGTCCATGAAAGTAAAACTATGAAGGAAGTTATGAAGCCTTAAAGCTGTAGCACCTTGCACTCATAATCACACAATATTCCTCCAGGTATGGAGGGGGTGGGGTAGGGGGCAGGAGGGAGGGGTCTTTACTTCGGGTCGAGCTGACAGTTCCGCTCCATTGGCTGACAGCAGGTGGACTCTTACCTGTACCTGTGCGAAGGAGTGCCATTCGTCATCGTCCGACTCCAAATCAGGCTCGACTTTTCCTTCTTCCAGTAGCCCGGAGAAGTAGAAGTCAGCCAGGACGGCTTGAAAGTGAACGAACGACTGTAGCAGGACTCCGAGCATGGAGCCTATAACGTCGTGGAGCGAAGAGAGAGTCTGCGAATGGCTCCAAGGTGAGGACCATTGCGCTTTTTTTTTCTCTCGTGCGTTGATCGCCTCACAGGTACTTTGGCTCGGACAGTAAAGTCAGAAATAGAAGCGCCACACAAATCCTCTTGGAAGTGAAAGGTGGAGGTGGAATGAGGAAGTGGCCTGTGCTGAGAGAGAGAGGAGCCACAACAGTCTAGTTCTGATCAGTGTCAACAACTGAAGTAATGTCCTCAGGAACAAAGTACATTTCTGTTTGTTTTATACTTCTTAGACCTGTTGCGTTTACTAAACCGATTGATTTATATTTTATTTTGTGCAGACTGCTATATAAGCTATTTTGACGAGTAGATACTTTAGAAAAGTCCTCTACTCACTTTAAGTTCATGGGTTAACACTTTCATATATGCTATTATATAGGATAAATATATTAGAATTTTGGCCTTACTGTGCAAGTGAGCTATTACATATAATTACACATTTATGATGGTGAATTAAGGAAATTTTACTACTTATTTCAAAGTGTTTTTATAGTCATTATTTCAAAAACAAACTAAACTAAACAACAAACTAGATTAAGATTTTTCTTTTATTAAATACCCTACAGATTGTTATTACATAAATACAATATTAACTCTTCTGATATTAAATCACATGTTTTTCACAGATATTTTCCCACAGTGCTTGTAATGGAGCATATGTATTTTTCAAGCTTCATACTTTACTCAGGATACCAACAACCCTTCTGATCATTAAGTTCATGCTCACTTACATGTCCCTACTTGTATGTCTGTGTGGGGTTAATACTTTCTTTTTCTGCACGTGTTTTCTAAGTGTATGTGCTTTTTTTCTAGGTCTGGATGCTCCTTTGCATCATTATCCAGTCTCTGAGTGGCGTTTATCGGGTGTGGAGCTGCTCCAGTTGAGCTCTCAGGATCTGGAAAAGTTGGGAGTCCACAAGATTGGGCACCAGGAGCTGATACTAGAGTCTGTGGAGAAACTCTGCTCTCTGGTAAGGGAGGAAGCGAAATCATGTGTGTTTGTGTACGGGATGTGTCCATAGCAATAGGCTACCCTGTGTTTCCAAGGCTGTTTGACTTGTGTGTATTACTGTTAGTGAGCAAGGAGAGGCTCTGGATATTGACTCAGCAGTCATCTTTTTTGTCTTGTTGTGGTGCTGTGTAGGCCGATGTTCTCATATAGGAACAACGAGTTGTATTTTTTAACATCACACACTGTTTTTAGAGCCTGTTCTTGTTTGCACGATGGAACTAGCAGTTGTTGAACAATCATTTGCAAATCCAGCCAGGAAAAACACCGATTCTTGTTGCCATATAAGTCCTGCTTAACTGATATACACTCAGGGGCTTTAGCAACATGCAGTCAGTTTGAGTTGATTACTTATTTTTACCCTCTATTTTTATACCAAAATACTCCCTAGTCAAACACATAATAGTAAAATAGTTATTTTATTTTCAAGCCAACATCAAAGCTGTAGTCATGCTTCAACTGCAACCAAAGCAGATTTGATGTACAAAAGCTCTGACTCTTTACATGCAAATTTCTGGCAAAGTTTGAAGTTGATTAAAAAAAAAACACTTCCACATACCCTCTCATTCTTGCTCTCATGTTTTTCTGCTGCCTAATAAATTTTCCTCCCCATTCAATTTGAAAAGGGAGGTTAGAACACTTAAATAATCATGTTGGTGTGTGTGTGGTGGTAGTGGGGGTGTTGTTTGTGTGTTTCCAGAATGGTCTTTGTTTCAATACAGGGACTAATTGAGTTGGACAGAACCAGGCAAGGTTCCAGCTCTGGTGGCGTAACAGCCTGTGAACATCAGGCTCAGACTGCTTAAACTACTTGTTGAAATTGTTCCAATAATTGTAATACTTACCAATAGAATACAAAGTTCGAATGAAACATAATTTATGGCTAAGTGTTAACGAATGTGAAAACCTTTGCAAAAGTTTAATGTAGTAACTGCACTTATTAAAATTGTGTTGCATAAGACAGGTTTACAGTACATTTTTATATTAAGGACAGTGTATATGTATGGATACATGGCTTTACCTCTCATCCTCTCATCCTGCTCTGTTTTGATTCTGTGTGAAGTGTTCACACTGGACTCATTCATAAAAACAACCATCAGATGCTCACATGGAGCAGACCAAACACTTTCAAGTGCATGGTTATATAATTAAGGACCACAGTGTTGAGAAGGCCATGAAAAATTCATGGCCACTTGTTGACAGAGGATTATTCCGGCTGGTTGATATATAACAACAAAGCCTGACCGCACCAAACCTCTTGACCACTGATGAGTGGGTCACGACAATATCCCTGCCCCTTCCTCAGTAGCTGTGAAGAGTCACGTCACACAAACCTGTGATGACAAACACATGAAAGAGATACAAGAGGCTATGTCTCATTCTGTAAGAGAGGTTTGATGTTATATCAACAATAATTTGATTTTAGAACTGCATCTAATGATTATTTTCATTATCAGTTAATCTGCCGGTTTGATTTTTTGGGTTACTCAGTAAATGTTTGTCTGTAAAATGTCAGTAAATTGTAAGAAACACCCACTGCAATTTGTCAGATACCACATTAGAGGGAAATAGATAATAGAATAACAAACATCCAAATTTACTGAAAATTGAATCAAAAACCTCTTTAAACCATTTCTAAGACATGAACATTAAATCGTTTGTGAAGGTATGATTATCTTCACGGCTGCATCAGTAAATATACCTACTAAACTGGTACATCTGTGCATCATGACAGGAAAAAGGTGCATCTTAATTGCTATTGCAGCTGCTGTTTCTGCTATTGTTAAAATGTTTCTCCCTGTATTATAATAAGCTAAAAATCTACATTATTGTGTCATAACAAGATTTTTCCAGCCCAGCTGTAATGTAACAACTTTGCAGACATTTTTCAGCTATCCTGAACATCAACATTTGATATTCTATTCTTGAACAAAGCCACCATAAGAAATGCTACACAGTTTTCATTCTGTACAAACAAGAGAAATGTTTTGTCCTGCTCCCCCTTTTCCCACAGTTATGGTGAGAAACCTTTTTGAGAAGTGCTTTGTATGCATTTTCTCGGTATTTTATTCCTTTATTTGAAAGTGGACATACAGGAAATGAGTGGAGACAGAAGAGTAATGAGATGCAGCATAGGGCCCCAGGCAAATATGGTACAATGTGGTGTGCAATGTATTTCTTAATCACTAAACCACCCTGACCCTTGTATTCTGGAGATGTAAAAGAGATTTGTTTAACATTTCAGACTAACTGTGTGTAGCAATTGTATTTTAATCAGATTCCTGTGTTTGTGCTCTGTAGACGTATGGTATAGGTGGGGAGAACCTACGAGGTTTGACAGAGAAACTGCGTGCCCTAGCCCACACTCTCCAGATGGGCATCCAGAGCCGCTGGCGCCTCAACAACTACGATGGACAGAGTACCATCAAGCTGCCTGCTGGTGTCCTACAGGTTGTAGTGGAGCTCATTACATCTGCCAAAGGACTCTTCTCTTTGCTCAACAGGTCAGTGAAGACAACCTTTATCTTACTATTATGCAGTAATTTTAGCCCAAAACAGATGTGTTTTACTGTAGTTTTTTTTGTTTGTTTTTTCCGCTGTTTGTCTTGTGTAAAATACACTACTGTTTTAAAGAAAAATAGAACAATGTAGCCTTCCAATCTGAATTCTTTGGTGTATGCATTGTCCTGTTGTTTACATGTCCTTGTTTGAGAAAGCTGATACCTGCTCTTTAAATGTCCACTCATTCGTTCTCTCTTTGTGTCATTTTCCAAGAACATCTATTTTTCTTGTTTCTTTTAATTACCAGCATGAAATTAAATCATTGTAATCATTGCTTTCCAGCCTCGATCCACTTACTTCTATGAATATAATTCATGTCTTTTCAGGTATCAGTTTTCCCAGTTCAGTGGACACACCACCAGCAAGAACATATTCAACTTCTGCCGAGAACTGGGAGAAATTGTGCACAAGGTCAGTCTATTCAATGATCTGCTTCTGGTACATTTACATTTATACTATTGCAGCTTAAAGTGTATGTTTGCAGCAAAATTCAGTATTCAAAAATATTTCTCTTGCATGCAAACTGTGAGTGCTATTTTAGTACGTTACTGCTCACATGTTCATGAAAACCTGATGTGTTTTTATCTCTGGAGGAACTGAACATGAGCAAAGCATGGTTGTATTGCTGTTTTCATGTGCACTAAATTTCCATAGGAGGAACTACAACCTGTTTTGCGATCTGTCTTTTTTTTTAATACACCCCATGTTGCTCAGCTTAGCTTGGGTAATGCATTCTTTATCTCTACATTCCTGACATATTTGAAGGCAGCTGTACCTTGAAGAAGCTGAGGTTGAAAGGATTGCTATAGATGAGGGCTAGCTGTCATTTGTATTTACTCCTTTACTACACACTTAAATGTTGTTTCGGAAGAAATGGGAGGAGAGGGAATATTCATAACTGCATGAATGTTAAATGGGCTGAAAAGTGTTAACAGGTAGCAGAAGGAACAGGCCTGGATATGTTGCAGTGCCTAAGGGAGGGAGGCGAGGGCAGAACGAGAATCAAAGGGGAAGGGAGAGAAAGAAGGAGGAGACTGCGGGATTACATAGTGACTGTTAAATGACTTTTGACTCCTGGGAGAGTGCTTATTGCTGAACACACAGCAGAGAGCAAAAAGCAGAGAGAGACTATTAACTCTGAAATGACACTGAAGTGAAGTGAATAGGTGAATAGCGCCACAGAGATACCAACAACATGAGAGGTAATTAGAGCAACGCAGCAACAGAAAAAGGTGCAGAGAAGCTGTGGATAAAAGAGGAGGCTCGGTATTTAGAGGAGTTTATATATAGTCCTCCATACTCTGGACACCTGCCCAGCACGACAGGTATGGCTCTTTCCTCTTTGACTGGATAATTCTTTACAAGGTGATGTTGTGTTTTTAGCTAAAAGAGCAGTTGCTAATTTTTGCTTGTTAGTTATTATTCAAAGTTTGAAGCAAGGCGTTGTTCAAGCCTCATTTGAGATGTGCCCTAGCCCTATAAGGATGGTCGAAACCAGCAGTTTCACACGTTGTCAGGAGTTAGAACAAGCTTATGGGACTTAAATGAGTAAAGTGTCAATGTTGTAACACACACAATATTTTTTTAGACTCACTGCATCGAGGGGAAGGAAGGCGGTATGAATTTTCAGAAAGCAATGGAGCCGATAGGATGTTTTCCCACTATGAAGTGAATTAGATTTGCACCTTTCGACTTTTTTTGACTGTTTGCTTTATACACACAGAGGAAGGCATGAATGATTAGTGAGAAAACTTCATAGCTGCATCTGAGAGTGTCTGTTGGCTGCCCCTTCCCACAGATTGATCATCGTTTGGTAATGGCTGGCTATTGTTAGGTCAATTCCTGTTTCTGAATGTTGTAATCATGTTCATTTTGTACAGTGTGATCAACGTCATGTTCATTTGTTTTTGATCGGTTCACTTCCCAAATGGGCTTGTCAAGCCCATCTGTAAATAGTCAGATGACTTTTGGCTTCACCCAATGAATGTGTGTACACATTCAAAATTACAGTTAAATAACGAATTGCATTCACAAAAAAACATTGGAAAGAGATGAGTTTATTTTGTATCTATCAGATCTGTATGTCACCAGTTTTGACAGGTGCTTCATAGGCATTTATTAATAAATCAGCCCTTGGCAGCTGAGCTAAAAGGTCATTTTTGAAAGACTGAGAAGCAATCACACCTGTTCAACAGAAAAGAGAAAATGAAAAATCCTCATGCACGTTTCAGGCTTCATCCATCCAACTGTCAGCATAGCATTATAAACCTGCAGGCTGTGTAGAAGAACACGTTGATTCACAAACATTTGTAGCGTGTCACATTATGCAATTCATGCGTTTGTCCCTATACCATAGCAGTTACATTAACAACAGACCAATTTATCAGTCCTGGCCTCTCTGAGTCACTTGTGGCTGTTTGAGGCCGGTGTCATGCCGACTGGTGACGTTTTGCTGTGCTGTCAGGAGACTGTGGCTTCATCATAACGTCCTTTTCTGTAGAACTGCTTTCACCAAAGCTGCACCACATTTCTCACACTAAAGAAAGGACTATTATATCTTTTTTGTCTCTGTGTGAGTGGGAGTGTTTGTGTGTTTCTTCTCACACCCAGGGGCGATCAAGGTCAGTAGTCAGCTGGTGTTGTTGGGATCCCTCAGTGGTGTTGTCAAATTTAAGTTTCACAGTAGCACAAGCTCAGTCTGCTCAGCCCAGCAGCAACACAGTCTACGACAGAGAGAANGAGAGAGAGAGAGAGAGAGAGAGAGAGAGAGAGAGAGAGAGAGAGAAAGAGTGGGCTGCATGAACTATGAACCTGGATATGAGAGCAAAAATGAATTAGGACATATTTCACTAAGGTACGTGATTTTAATAGTAGATGAGTTTCAGGAAAATGACAGGATAACAAGTAAATTTAATGTTTAACCTCCTTTTGAAGAATCAGTGATGTTTTAACTTTGTAGTTTTGTTTAAAAGGACACTTTAATTATATAAGAATTTTGCAAGAAATTTGAAAATTAATTAGGAATTAATTAGGAAAGGGCATCATCCATGCGAGCTGTCAGAAGTTAATGACCGTTATGACTTTAATTATTTGTGGTGAGGCTGAAGAGAGAACACACATTTAGGGTTCAGAAGTGGTAAAAGGCAAGGAAGATTGAAGAAGAAAAAAAGGAAGTAAGATTTGGGCAAAAAGATGAGGGGCAGGTGTAAAAGAGATCAAACATAGTTATGTCTCCCAGGCTTTTTATAGCCAGTGTGTGACCTAGTACAACATATCTACTGAAGTTTAAGTATGTAAACAGAGATAGGCAGAATATTATGTGGCTTGACTTGACAAAACTTTTGCTTTATACTGCTTGGAAATACTGCATTGTACTCACATATCAAATTATAGACAACAATTAGGGAGTCTATGTTTGAAAATGTATGTACATTCATGTGTTTTTGCAGCTTTTTGTGTTAGTTTCCAGTCTTTTTTGTTTGTGTGCCCATGCATGCCTGTGTACATTTTTGGTTGTGGACTTTGTTTTTTTTGTAGAATGTTACAACCACACAATATCTTGTCTTTATTTCCTAGACAACTATCAAGAAACTGCTTTCAGGCACAGAGCACTGCTGTAAAGTTAGCTCACCAC
Organism: Rastrelliger brachysoma; assembly: GCA_024605115.1. Classification (NCBI taxonomy): domain Eukaryota; kingdom Metazoa; phylum Chordata; class Actinopteri; order Scombriformes; family Scombridae; genus Rastrelliger; species Rastrelliger brachysoma. The sequence goes on along the minus strand of JANJYP010107995.1, from coordinate 478 downwards.
CTGACCAAGCCACACAACACAACACAACACAACACAACACAACACAACACAACACAACACAACACAACTCAACGCAGCGCAACGCAGCGCAGCGCAACGCAGCGCAACACAACACAACACAACACAACACAACACAACAATTCTACTCTTGAAATAGTAGAATTGTAACTACAAGTTGAAGAATAAGTCAGTCTTAAAGTAAAGGTTGGTCTATACTGTGTTAAAAATGTGCTTTATTTGACTTAACGGTGATGAGTGGCATATTACACTTACAGTCTTTTATGTATGGCTGCACCTAACAATTATATTCATCATAATAATAAATAATATATAATATATCAATAATAAATCTGTTTTGATTATATTTTCGATCATTTTTTGATACGGTAGTAGTCATTGAAAAGAAAATTCTGTTTTCTAGTGGTGAAGACTAAATATACACACTTTTCTTAATGCTAAATACTAAAGAAGTGTGGTG
>JANJYP010107839.1:0-11024 GCA_024605115.1 Rastrelliger brachysoma | reverse complement strand
GGAACGTAACCCCCGCGATAAACGAGGGTTTACTGTACTTTGATAAATCTCAGAGTTCAGTAAAAGAGACTTAATTCACACTGGTCAAATGTCTATTTTGTTCTCCATGCTCATATCTAAATGTCAGAGAGACGTCCAAACAACAGACCATTTAGAGATCAAAGTAAACACAATAATGGCTTTTTTATGATGAGGTTAATTCATGAAGAACATCGGGATGGCAACAGTGAGATGATAAGGGGAAAAGGTGATATTGTAGCAGCAGCATCATGGTACACCTCTGTGGTACATGTCAGTGTGGCTGTTACTGTTGCAGTTTTAACCAGACTGTTATTCAGGAATGAATAACTACAGTGCAGAGGTGGCAAACTCTTTGATGCTCCCCTCATTGTAGGGGTCTAATCTGGTCACCATAGGTGGTTCACAGTACAGACAAGACAGTTCTCCCACTGTGGCTGTTATGGTAATGAAACTGTGTATGTGTGTGTGAGTGTGTGTGTGTGGTTTGCTGGGGAGCATGGGTGCATAAAGCTCCATTAAGTGATTACCCTCCACCCAATGCTCCCGTTTAGCCCCAGACCATGCCATTTGGTGGCCATCTACCGCCTCCCTATTGTCACTGAGCATGTGTGAATAAGTGTGTGTGCGTGTGTGTGTGTGTGCTGGTTGGCAGGGGGTGGAACATCTGCTGATTGTAACAAGTAGTGTGTCGTCCCGACCACCCCCGCCCTTTTTTTTTTTTTCCGTACCATTAGAAGCCAAAGCAAGTGTTACATGCGTGTTTGGCATGTGCACATACACAAATCATGACACCCCTTTGCAACGGCTGGAATCTGAGTCAAGGCTGTGTTGGATCGCCTGAGCGAAAAGGTTGCTCAGCATTCTGCCTCGTCTCATCCGCGTGAAGGGGACAAACGGAGATGAAGGAGAGATAGGGACAGGGCTCGCCAAAGATGATATAGTTCCATATGTTCAAACATGAAACTAACACAATCTTACCGCACGCAAAGGAGAAATTGAGCATGCCATACATGTTTTTTCCCCACATCACATTACTCTGTCAAATTTTCAGACTTATCCAGTAATAGCAAAGATTATACATGCAATCTTTTTTTTTTTGTTGGTGTTTTTAGGCTTCAGACTGACAGCACTCTGCTCTCTAGCCTGAGTTAGTAAGTTTTAAGCCATTGCTCCACCACCACCGTTTCCACAACTCGAGTGTTCAAATATGCCAAATTAGTATGCCACATACATGACAGTCTCGCAGAATGTTTTCTTCTGTTCAAGAGCAGATTTATACTCTCGGGCTCCCAGCTGTCTGTTGCCCCACTGTAGAGAATCAAGTAATGCTACACTAATTGGCTCGCTAGTTAACCTTTTGCAATAGCACCAGTAGAAAACATAAGCTTTGAATATTTTAATAACGTGGTTGGAAGTGAGATACTAGAAGAACACTGTCATTATGACAATTTTGGTCATTAATTAAACTATGCATGTATATCCTCAGGAATCTGAGTTGAATAGTTCACTAGGGCTGACTGTCATTCAAATATGTGTTTCTTGGCAGTTTCCAGTACTCCGTGCTACAGACCCATCTCTGAAAAAGTACTCAGGTTTCCCAGCTGCAGGAGAAACCCATGTAACCAGTAGATCTGTATAAAAAAACCACATGTAACTAGTAGAGCTGCAGCAATTATCAGACTGCTTATTCAATCGAGAGAAAACTAACCAGTAACAATTTTGTTAATGTGTTCATAAGGTCATCTTTTAAACAAAAATGCCAAATATTTGATAGTTTTATATTCTCAAATTTGCTGCTTTATTTTGTCTTCCATGTTAGGAAATTGAGTATATTTGTGTTATAAACAGACATTCTTTGTGTTTTCTGATGTTTTAATCAAGCAAAACAATCAAAAAGATTAATGGTAGATGAATAATGATAGTAGTTGTTGGTAGCAGACCTACTAGCCAGCTTGCTTAGATCCTATTTAGAATAATGCTCATGTGGGTGTCGTTGTCCACGCCATCAGTCCATGCGAGCACTATGCCAATGTTTTTCTCTTTTTCACTTCCCTCCACTTCAGTTTCCTCACCGTTCTTTCCGGCCCTCTCATTTTTTCTTGTGCATGCATTATTTACACTTTCTCATGTGGACCAGACCTTTTGAGTCGGACTCCCAAAATACTTCATACATGTACGTCTGCACGTTGAATTAAAAAGGGGAGTTGCGAAGCCACAGGAGACTGTGTAGAGGGCTGCGTCATCACTGGTGGACAGACTTCCCTGTGTAGCTTTCCCTATGAGCTTTCCCCGAGTCTCTCTCTATCCTTCCCGGGTTGTCCCTAGCAACAACAGAAACCCAGTGACATGATGTATGAAGACACAGTAAAATACTTTCATTTCTCTTTCCTTTATTTCCACAGAATAACATTTACACCCCGGATCATTTATTATTGTTCGCTCACACACAGTTATGGGCAGTTTTGTGGGCATGCGTGAATGTGTTTTGATGCAGCAGTAGTGGTACAGTACGAAAGCCAATATCTCAACACTTGTTTCCTTGATCATCTTCTTGAAATGGCAATGATGAGTTTTTTTTTTTTTTTTTTTAACAACGCCCACCCACCCATCTTTGCCGGTGAAGATGCTGAAGCTGTTAAAGCCACGAGCCAGCCAGTGGTAGGCGAACACCCCCCCCTTTACACTGAATCTCCAAGGCTTCATTGTATGTGCCAGTAGTTGGATTACGCTAACTCTTAGCTTTGGGAGTCTCACTCACTTCTCTCGTCTTCCCTCTGAATTTTTTAGAGGTCAGCATCCGGAAGAGTCCGTAAGTTCATCGGCACCCGGCTCATCCAATCCCAGCCCGGCAGGAATCTCTCAGTCCCAACCTGTCTTCCTTCTCACTCCAGTTTCCCAGCTTGGTCAATGGAGCTTTTGTCGCAGGAGGGGGAGGGGGGTATATTGAATTAATTAGGCCTATAGCGTTGACAGTGTCTTAGCTCGTGGGCCTTAGCCAACACTCTGCTTTTCTATCCCTTTTGAAACACTGGTCACAATTCCACTTCCTTTGGTTTTCTAAGAGCTGCAGTGTCTAAATGGAGTCAAAATCAATGGCCGCTTTTGTGTCGGAAAGCGAACTGACATTCGGCTGAAGGCTCGGGCTCGGCTGAGGACTCTCCAAGGTTGACACTCGGTTAAAGACTTGATGCTTGGGAATGAGTGAAGTGATGCTGTGTGTTTGATAGACTTCAGAGGGGGATTTGTTTGACTTAAAGTCAATTTCCTGAGTGTCTGGTCACTAATGGTGGGTTTAGAAGGATGTGGGGACTAAAGTATGTAAGTATGTATGATTGCGTGTCCACAATATTTAGCATGAGGTTGCCGGTGTCCTCTCTGCATTCATTGCATGCTCGCACGAGTTTATTGCATGCTTGCTGGAGTTAGAATCCAGCACGTGTTTGATTTATCACCAGTGTCACTGAACATGGCTGCAGTGGGAGCCGCTCCCCCAATCCCCACACATCTATTTTTACTAGCTTATTGCTTACCAACCCACTGGAGACAGAGCGATTGCGAGATAAGACTGATAGATCAAGAGATGGGAGGGAGTGAGGGGAGGCGTGTAGGGGGGTTAGAGGGAGGAAGCGAAGAAGAAGCGAAAGTCCTCTGTTGCTGCCAAACAGATGTTTGTCAGAACGGCCGAGATGAGAAAGATATTTTGCTGCAAGCATCTTGACAGAGCTCACAGCAAGATCACATCTTCAGCCACTGACGGAATAATTTTCCTTTTCTTTTTTTTTTTTTTTTTTTTTTTGTAGAAGGTTACACTAAAAATGAAATAGAGAGAGCAAGACAACTGGCAAGAGAATAAAACTTTAGTCAGAAAATCTGGGAAATGTGTGAAGCGAGCAAAGAAAGCAGAATAAAGAATATTCAGAAGATAAAAAAGAAAGGCGGTATGACTTTTTCCATCAGGTAGATTTTACAAGATTGCCTGCGCCGTAGAGCTGGTTACCATCGACACCATACTGGCCAACTGTCAACGCTCATTAAAGACAAGTGCTAGAATCTCACAGGCTACGTGCCAAACTTCATACGCACATACTAACACACACACACACACACACCCCCTCCCCACATATGGCAGGATCCCACAAAGGTGCTACTATGATACCTCACACTGTACCCCAGTGTGAAGGAACATTGCAGCCAACAATGGATCATCATCAGCTGTTAGTGTATAATAGGTCTTTTCTTTTTTTTTTTCTTTTCGAACATATTTCTGGCACCACTGCACAGTTTTAGTCTACAAATTATACACTCGCTCATGTTATACAATCCTACCACAATTCACTGATTAGTGATTAGTTGTTAAGTATTAAATTCTAACTACATCCGACTATTCTGTTCATCCGATTAATTGTTCAGAGTCATCATTTTTTTTTACCTTTTTCAAAGCATACTGATGCATTTTTCAGCGTCCTTGTCCATTTTTGTTCACTAACCATTGCTCCATCTCTCTTTCCGATGTCCAGGTACAACCCGCCCCCCACGCGAAGGTGAAGTTTCCGGCGTGGACTACAACTTCCTCTCAGTTGAGGACTTCCTGGAGTTAGAAAAGAGCGGAACCCTTTTGGAGATCGGAACATATGAAGGTAAGTTAGATAAAATCACACGCCTGTTTAGGTGTATTGTACTGTAGGTAGAAACTTGCTGTGGTTTCCAAACTAAGAGTGAACACAGCCAAATACAGATGCAGCAGTAGGAACCCTCCGAGGTATAAAGCAGTGGTATAGGTCTGCTGCACCTGCCTATTCTTGGAAGGATATGAGCTCTCTTAAAGATACGGTGTGTTGAAGATACGGATACATGAATAAAGTAAAGGAAAAAAATTAAACTCACATGACACTACTTTACATTTCAGTGTCCAGTTTACTGGTGCATTTTTATGATCTTTGTGAATAATTGCTGACACTTAGAGGATGTGACATATTTCCAGTGTAGTTTATGAGCGAGTTTGGAGCTATAAAGTTTCATCACATATATATTTCAGTTCTATGGAATAACAGTACCTACTAACTATAGATTTTTGTAACTATGCTCTTAGACACAAGTAGAGTGAGGTCACATTACTTCCACAAAGTCTCTTCATTTATTACATGTGTGAATCAGGCTTTTACAGATGAACTAATCTTCTGTTCAGACATATATTTAAGTTTGCACTTTGGGCTTCAGGAAACAGTGATTGACATTTTTCACCTTTTTCTGATCTACTGAGAAAAAAGGGTTAGCTACAGCAGCTAGCACAAATCAACCAATGACTATACTTAGCAGCTCTCAGACACCACTTTGTACATGTCTGTGTAATTGTGGGCATCGAGCGTGACTTAGTCGGAACAGCAGGAATTCACCAACTCCTTCTGCACCTCTAGCTAGCACTTAAAAGCTTGCCCACTCATAGTTACGCTGTCAGTAAGCAGGCATGTTTGTACCCGTATAGACTTATCAGCCTATTTCTGGACAGGTACACCTAGTGGCAAAAAACCCCCAAAAAACAAGAGGGAACTGTGTACTCTCTTTGTGCCTCCGGTCAGTGCTTAAAACATGTCCGCCTCTGCCACAGTCAGGTTTTTTTTTTCTTTTTAGTGCCAGTCCCTATGAGTCAAAGAGAACACATGCATGCCCAACATCTAAAAAAAAATCAGACTGAAATAATCTAAAGTAGAAAAGGAAGATACTAACATCCTCTCAATATGAAATAATGGCAGACCGCAAGAAGACGTGTTGTATTTTGAGAATGGGTTTTTCCCTCCAATGGAAACATTGCATGTTTATTTGCTCTTGGTCTGCTACAGCTATTAGTCTGTTCCTGCATAAATTTTGGTCAGATAGCCTACAGCAAACATGTTTACCTCCTTTTCTCTGGGAGTTGTTGAACGCAGCACTCTGAGATAGTGGAAATTGCTGGTTGAAGTACAGTAGAAAAAAAAGATGTGGAGAGCTGGAATAAAGCTCTAAAAAGTTTGACAGCTGAAAGGGTTGCTGTCAAAAACGTAAGCAACGTGGCAAAGGTACAATAACAGAAAGAATGGCACGGCGAATGCTGTATTTTCTTTTTAAGGATTGAGCAGTTGTCAGTAGTCAGTGTTCGGGTTGATATCGTGTAGGCTTACTCACGCTGACAGCCGTACGCACACAAAACGCATGTACTGTGCTCTACTGTACGTCGTCATTGACTCATTTGTTCAATACGTGATCCTTTGTTGCCGCCAAGATTGAAGAATCAGTGTATGTTGGTGGAAACATTAGTCATGTGTGGGACGTTCAATCATCTTTCCTCATATCAAAGTAAAGGTCACCGTCCACAAATTGAATAGCTTTATTAGTGTCACTTGTTACCAGTGTTGAAATTGAAGTAAATTTTCGTTATCCAGCTCTCAACAACAACAAAGCCAAAAGAACACTAATCATGACATAAAGGATGTGTCACACTCACTGATAAATCCGTCACCACTGTCACACCGCGAGGACTGTAAACAACAACAACAGCAACACCACCAGTCAGTCGGGAAAAAAAAAAACCGTCCTCTTAGGCTTGTTCATTGTTCCGTAATGCCGGATTTCCCTCTGACGGCATTCCTCATATCTTAACCCAGGAGAAACAAACAAAAAGCTGATGGACATGAGACTAACAACCTATTGGCTCTTCTACGCTGACAGTATCAAGACAACTTTCAAAAACACACCCTTTTTTTTTTTTAAAGACTTGTCATGAGGAAGGGTTGGGATTATAACCAAAGAGCTTTTTTTTTTTTTTTTTTTTGCCAACTATTAAAAATAACACTCCAATCAATTTAGCTATCCTGGCATCTAATAAGGATAAAAAGGATATTGAGTAAATTCAGTTTGGTTAGTGTCAGTAATTTCAAAATCTTCTACTATTAAAGTTTCATAACATAGTACATGCTGCTATTGTTAGCTCATAGCGTTACCCTATTCCAAAGGTTTCAAAACAGAGAAGAGCAGCACAAAACAAATTGGTTAGAGAGTCACTAGTCACTTACACTTGAGTTATATGGGTAGGTGTCAGTTTTTATAGCTTCTCTCCAGCTGCCAGTGGACAACAGAGGACATCAATTTCAATTATTATTATTATTATTATGGAAACCCAGCGTTTTTTGGATGGAGACACCAGGAGAAAGGAGATTAGTGGGGGATAGATGGTCCGGAGAGAGATCTGAATTGGACAAGAGGGTTGCACTTTTAAACAATGGGAATCCATTTTTTGGAAGCATGTTCCAAAAAAATATGAAAAGGTTGCATATCTGAAATTTGCAAGGGAAGGATGACAAAGTACTCACATTTCAGTTGTTTATTTGGGTCGTATCACGGTAGAAAAATGCTTATGCGTTTCATCATAGAGCCTTCCTCTTCAGTGTGTTTTCCTTTTCATATTTATGGAACTGCCTGATAGATATATATTACCTGATAGAGAGGTCTACGATTTTCAAATTGTCAATCTCCAAATACACACCTGTTGATTTTCATTACAATGATAAACCCTTACAGGAAAGTTGGATGTGCACACATGGTTGTCTGGTTATTTTTTTTCCAAGCAGTCTTATGCTGTTGGCGTAAGAAGGAGCGTGGAGCTGCTTTTCCTGTTGTGCACCGACACCAAAATAGAGCCCTGCGAGCCACAGTGAAGCAAAGCACCTGAATATTTTCATTCTTTTATTTTAGGTCAACATAATGTTATGATATCCTCTCATACAAGCAGTTTCAATTGCTTTACTGTAAGCCGTGCAACTGTAAAAGTTCAAACCATGATTCATCTGTGAGCGAGACTATTTACTGATCTTAAACAGGAAAATTGTGGTGTGTTTTGGTCCTTGAACACAATAATTAATTCAGAATGTTCAGACTGGTTTCAAACATATTTGGAAATTGCTGTTTTTTCCCATTTAAGTCATACTTTGCCAATTTGTATTTTGACTGTAGTGTTGCCACCTACACCATAATATGCTTTTTTTTTACCGTTGGCTGTATATCTTGGATGCAAATGTACTTCTGTCTCATTAAGATATTGGTCTCTTTACGTCTGGCCGCTCTTACTTTGGATGAGAATGACTCACTTTGTGTTTCTATAGGTTTAAAAAAAAAAGTCAGTTTAGCTGAGATGTAGCACTGGCACTGGTGACCAACTTGGCTGTCAAATGTTCCACACTTTATGAACCACTACAAAAAAAGTACTACTTGTGTATTGGAAAACATTATGTTTTAATGTTTTAATAAAAAGAGACCAACTGGAGAGCATATGCCAATGTCATGTAAACAGAGAAGCTGTGGTCTGTCTTAGTTCTAGTTAAGTGCACTGAATTAAAAGAGAAGTATCGGTTTAGATTGAGTACTTAATATTTCCTGGTACTGCATGAATCACAATGTATGAACTTAGACTTAACACAGCAATTAAATGAAAAACTGTTGAATATCTGTTTAGAAATATCATTTCAGTAAAAAATGAAGAAACATTTTATTACAAAGTGGTCCTGGTTGTGAACTTTTATTTTAGAGCAACAAGGGAAAAAATAGTTTTACTTTCTACACAGACACAAATTCCCTCACAGACAAAAACTATGCTTCTTTATTTGCATACAAAGGATTTGACCACCCCCCGCCTCCACCCAAACACACACACACACTCACACACACCACTCTTTTACCCCTCCTATCTTGCCCTCCTACTAAAATGCCCTTCTTTTCTCTGTCTTTTTTTAATCTCCTCCTTCTCCCCTCCCTGCCTTCTCCTTTGTTGCCTAGGTAACTATTATGGGACGCCCAAGCCACCGGTGCAGCCCCCCGGTGGGAAAGTGATTAGCAATAGCAGCAGCGGCGGTGATGCCCCACTGCCAGACGGACTCAGTGGTAGCCTGCCGGGCTCGCAACACTCCACACCCCGACGCTCCAAGTCCTACAATGACATGCACAATGCTGGAATAGGGCCTGGAGAGCAGCAGCAGGAGGACGACGAGGACCTCCCTGACATGAATAGTAGCTTTACAGGTACGTATGTGTGGAGCAGGAGGTTAGAGGAGGAGGAGGAGGGAAGGAAGATTTTTTTTTTTTCTGTTTTTGGTTGAAACTGCTTCCTTGGAAGTTGTCTCAAGCAACACAGCCAGACTAAAGATTGATGTTTTCGGAAGAGGAGTAGAGTGGGCAGACATGTAATTCAACATGACGTAAAGTTATAATATTAGGAAAAGCAAGTTGGAAAGCAGAATCTTTATCGGAAGCAGATGTTAGTTGTGTCTCCACCGAAAAAAACCTGAAATCCTAGAAGGACAAACTTCTAAGTGTATCCTTGGGGGGGGGGAATTGCTGCTTGGTTTTCATTTTGAATGTTTAAAAAACACTATTGAAAGCGTGTTAACACTCAGCACTAAAATGAGTGTTGTGTGATTTGATCGGAGTTGGACATCTCCAGTAACAGCAATCATCAATGAATCAGTCTTTCAACTGTGAGAAGCTTTTGACAACAGATTCATTATTTGCATCTATTATTGAGTTAAAAAAAACCAAAAAAAGCCAAATATTTGATGACTACAGTTTCTCAAATGTGAATCTCACAGACACTCCACAGCTTTTAGTTATAAGAAAATAAGAAATCATTTGGTGGAAATTGAATGCATTCCTGAGCTTTGTCAAGACTTAGAAAATAACCTGCTCAGACTTGGGGACTACAAATTTTTAATGAGAAGCCCACAGTACAAACTGTCTTTATAAAGTTTGCAAGATAAACAGTGTATAATGAGTGGCAATACTGTGCTGCATTTAGGGACACTTAATGTAGATGCAGTACTACTGTAAATAGCTGCAATACCCATTTAAATACCAGTGGGTTTTTATATAGCTGGTAAGTCAAAATAAGCAATTTGAAGAAGTCGCATCAGACACTTACGTGTGACATTGTTCATGGTGGACCAGGCAACTGATCACTTCCAACTGAACACATTAAACTGCCTTGAGAATTGCAATGTGAATGATATGCATTTAATATGCCGCTATAAGAGTGTATATGAGCTTGGGTACCAAACACCTAACAGCGAGGTGAATTATTATTATTTTTTTATTACAACTGATCAACAGCTATCAGAAACACACTAGTAGTAGCTGTACGTTCTTTATCAGGCGTGGACGCCTATAAAACAAACAGACATGAAGTGAGCGATTCCCACAGGCAGACGTCCTCCAGCAGCAGCCTGAGAACATGCCGCGGTCTGTTTAGTTTGGAGGATAACACCAGAATGCTGACCCTTTTTCTTTCACGCTGCTCTGTTTGGGAGGAGAGAAGGAGAGAGGGAAGAAGAAGAATCTGAGTGGTGATGGATAAAAGTGGGAGGGGAGGGTAGGTGGCAGGAAATGAAGGGGAAAGGAGGGAGTGGTTGAGAGGGCGTAAAGGGGGTGGAGGAGGGTGGGGGGCAATTCTGAAAAGGATTGCACACAGAGGGAGAAAGAGAAGGGAAAAGGAGGTTTGGAGTCTGTGAAGGAGGATAAGCTGAGAAAATGAAGAGGTAGGAGAAAGAGCACAAAGGAAGTGGAGAGAGAGCAACACAGACAAAGAGAGAGAGAGAGCAAGAGAGAGAGAAAGAGAGAGCACTTTGGTGTGGCGAGGGGCTGCAGAACACAAGAGCTCCTTTGATTGGTGAGTAAGGGATCTCTGGGTTTGACTACATCTGCCTGTATCTGTGCATCCAAAAATGTAAAATAGTGCCATCTGGCTGTAAGCAGCAGAGAGTGGATGACTGAGCAACCTCCATATTTGAAATGATTCTTAATGATGTCATTAGTACCTGGTGGCTCATTAGTGTTTGTGTGAGTGAGAAGGAGACGTTATTTGCTTCATTTTAAATGATAATAAACGTAACTCTGACATCATTACTAGTTCGATAAAGGAGCTCCGTCCCTGATCATACTTGCTCTCTTTTATTTATATATATATATATATATATATATATATATAT
>JANJYP010107832.1:0-11063 GCA_024605115.1 Rastrelliger brachysoma | reverse complement strand
AACATGGACTTTTAAATTAGATGTTTAATTTAAAAGTAACAACATCCAGGCTGGAAATCATGCTTGTGCGTTTCCTTCGTGCTGTCTGCTCATATTTAAGTTTACAGTTAAAAACACACTAAATATAACATTAAATTTTGTATTCACCATTAAACAACTTGTAATTATTCATGTTACTCACTCAGCAGGGCTTTTGCCGTTCATGGGGAACATGCGCTCTTCTGTGCTTGGCGAGGGAGTGTCTCTCTCTCCGGCCAGCAGGGGCAACGCGGCACTCGAAGAACTATTTTCTTCAGAGGAAGAGGCAGAGCTGTGGGAGCGTTGGGGCACCTGGAGACTCAGGTGACCCCGCCTCTCAGGCACCTCAGGAGGCAGGCACGGCGAGTGTGTCTCCGTCTTCAGTCCTACGACCCTCCCTGAGAAAGCAGCAGATTTGGTTTAGTAACTGACGCCTGGAGACATTATTAAGCCTACAAATTTTTTCTTTTCCTTCATCATTTTTCCCCCTCCTTTCTATTCACTGTTTAACACCCAGAGCATAGATAGGATTGCAAATTTGGCAGACAAGAGAACGATAAAAAAGCCCTGCGAATTACCATAAAAACATCAAACAATCTCATATAATGAACCCCCAGATAGAGAAAAACCTGTAATATTATTCTCAGGGGTCCCCTTATGTGAAGACTAGTTACTCCTTTAGAGATGAGTTCAAACATTCTTCGAGGGAATATCAGGAAATGTAAGAATATATCTTGTAAATCCATACCGTCTACTTTGGGTGTCTCCTTGGTAATAATCCATTCCCCAGGCTGTAGCAGAGACTGGCCGTAACTCATGTCCACGTCGGCGCTGGAAGAAGAAAATGCGGATGAGGAGGAGGGCGTCAACTCTTCCAGCTTGAAGAAGTCCAGGCCCATGTTGGTGCCTCCGAAAAACCTGCAGCCCCCGAGGCAGCCACAGCGGTTCCTGCTACGCTTGTTGCGGAGGTTAGCCTCTTCGGGCCACAGGAACCAGAGCCTGAGGAAGAGGAGGAAGACAAAGAGATAGAAAGATGAAGGAGACAGTATGCAACAACAAACAGAATTCAGGACTGTTCTAAAAATATTACAGCTGATACTTCCTTTTGTAACTTTGAGAGAAGTATACTTGTTATACATATAATACACAGCACATCTCACAGCCCACACAGTAGAATGTTTGCTATATTTGTTTACAATAATAACTCTAATGAATAATATTTGTACTGATAATGATGTCATGTAGAGCTTTTATAAGATTTAGAATTAATATGTTGCATTTATTGACACAGTTGGTGGTTAATCTCCTGGCTGATTATCAAATATCATGAACTGGATGCATGAATAAGACTGCTGGAATCGTCTGTTTCAATATACTGTATCTGCCTCAGCATGACAACTCTCTGTGACTCAATAAATAGATGATACAGTGAATGAGTCAGTTCTTCTTTGAAGAAATGTTTCAGCACAGATATTGCTGTAATGTAATGATGCCGCCAATGTACCCTTTAATAAAAGGGTGCGACTTCCTGTAAACAAATTCATCAAATAGCGAAAAAATAGAAGTGAGCAACAGACCACAGTGATCTAAACAAATAATGCCACAATGTTGAAAAGCTGCTCTGGGCAAACTGAAGAACATTTGTAGACACCTTCATGCTACCCACACAAAATGTGACACGGTGCACAGAGAAAGCAAATAACCGACGACAGTTTTTGCTATTCTACCTTTTGGTCTGAGCATCGTGCAGTTCTAGAAAATGCCTCTGGACTTCACATTTGGCAGGGTGGTCAGCAGCCAGAGCGATGTCCGCTGTGATGAGGTTCAGGTTGACTGAACCCGCCTCCAGCCATACAGAGCGTCGCAGCAAAGGGGGTTGGCTGAGACCCAAAGGCTGACCCGGACCTTGACACTGTCCGGTCGGTTGCAGCCTAGTGGCCTCGCTGTGCTGCTGCTGCTGTTGTTGCTCGATGTACTGCCGGATGTTCACGTCCTGCACCACGGCGCTGATGCCCTCTCCCACCGCCTGATTGTGCAGGTTGCAATTAGCCACGCGAACGATTCCCGTCTGGAGAGTGAAAAAAAATGAACAGAACAAAAACAATATCTGAGCATGCATTGCACTTTTTCACACTATATTCAAAATGACAAAACACATGACTGCTGCTAGTAACCTTAATGTTGGCGGCACAGCCATGCTCAACGATGAAGAGGTCCACTCCATCCACGGCCAGTCGGGTCATGGTGTACTTCAGTTCCTCTGATGTGCGGCAGTGACCTGGCAGGCAGCTCAGCTACAAAACAAGCACAAACTTTTCAATGATTCTAACAAAAGCAATTTCCTGTTTCTCCTGTAGCCGTGAATGCTACTCGTCAGATACTAATGAGGGCTCTTAGGAGGTTTTTAAAAAAAAGATATCCTTGTTAGTATTCGCACACAAACAAGACTTCCCACGAACTTGTTTTCTTTCAACACGGTTTCACAAGTCGCCATGGTGCTGTGTATTTATTTTGTGCAAGTATGGCTTCTGTGAGCTGATCTGTAAGTTAGTGTGCAAGGTTGGCTGTTATTCACTTTCTCTAACTATATGAAGCAATTTATGCTTTCTGAATCATCCATCATTAGAGAGACGGTCTGCAGTTGCTTCCATTTATTATCTCATCCTCGCACAGGACAGTTCTGACCAGCATTTACATCTGAAATAAAAAAGTGTCTTTAGCCATAACGAGCTAATTCAGTATCTTCCTGTGTGAGATGCAAACACACATAGCTGCAAACAAGTTCAAAGGCATAGACCTTGCGTGGCATGTTATATTATTCATGGTATACTGGCTGTTTGTACCTTGGCGTCACAGATGCGACGGTCCACGCCGTGCTGGCAGATGACAGAGGGCTTGGGTTGATCTAGCTGGAACTCGCGGGACACCACGTGGAAAACAAACGTCTCACCCCACTCTATCATACTGGCCACCTAATAATCACATACAGATATAGGTGATTAAATATTAATACATGTTTACTGCAAGAGCAAATGCATTATGAATTCACAAAGCTGGTATTTATTTAGAAAGCACATTTTGTCAAGTGCTTTAACCCAGCAGCACACACACACTCCCACACAGCAGACCTGAAGATCCATGACATCATCACAAACTAAGCAAATCTGTATTCTGTATTGACCAATACTGGATTATGAGGACTGATATCAGTATTTAGAGAGCATTACAAATCCAATATTAATATATTAGTGTTTATGTATATAGTATACAGAATATATACATAGACACATATTTTTTGCAATTACCCCTCAAAACTTTGTATTGTATGAAATGACATCAGTACAGCGAAATAGAAACTACACTGGGAATTTAATACTTATTAATTAAGAAAGAGGGTCAAAAATGCTTCCTATAGAACTTTTAAAAAATTAGACATCATATATGGCGATATCACTATATACCCGTAATAGGCCAATATCAGTCAAAAATAGCAGCTGATCAATAATATCAGTCAGGCTCTAGTTCAAACTACACACACTTTATCTCAAATCTCCATTTGATATTAACCAATAAAACACACACACACACACACACACACACACCTGTGGAACAGTGACCCTGCCAGTAAGCCCCCCAGCCTGCATGTCAATGAGCCAGGCGTACTCCAGCGTGTCACTGCCCAGTGGGAGGCCCTGAGCAGAGAACATGGCATGTGCCCTCATCTGCAGGCCCGACAGACTCAGGTGGCCGTCCCTCAACACCCCGTCCGCTGTAGGACGCTGTGGGCAAAAAAAGCAGATTCATTCAAACACATTCATTCACCCACAGAAACTGAAATGACATAAAGGAAAACTGGTGTGTTGCTAGTAGCAATCTTTAGGTAAATTGAAATCCATGACTGTTCACAGAAATATCTCCGCAGGTGCAAGAGGGAGAAGACAGAGGGTAACACGTTCTTTGACAGGGAATAGGAGAATATATTGGCTCTAAACAGCAACTCATGGCTAAAGATTAGAAATTCTTTGTTGGTTACACAATATGTTCAAGCTTATGCAAACATGTGGCAGGTACTGCCGACCTGCTTCACGTTATGCAACGCTGACCGCGGGCTTTATTCAAGGGTGTTTTCTATGGACTGAGTCACTCTTTCAGTTACCAGCTTAAAGTGTAGTTCTTTGTGTATTAACAGTTTAGTCCTTTCACACGTGAGCCTTGACACACAGTTAAAGTCTGTATTCATGTTCTCAATAACACTGTCTTGTTGAGGCTTTTAAGTGCCTAATAGAGGGGCCAACGTGGTCCTGTGGCCAAATGGATAATCATGCCTTTTTTGTGCTTCTGTGTTCATGCTGCAGAGCTAAGACATGTTTATTTTAAAAGCTGCTTTTATACAAAGTAGGTCCACCACTTTGTTGATGATATGTCGAATGGTGCAGCAGCAGATATGATACGTTTCTGACCTGGTAGTTGTCACTGACGAAGATGTGAACGGGAGACAGGAGCAGCTGAAGCATCGTCTCCTTATAACCCTTTTTCATCTCGAAACACAGCCGCTCCAAGAAGCCTGACGGACCTTCGGGACCCTCGCTGCTGCAGTGCTGGAGGCAAATTGAGAAAGTAAACAAAGACATAGTGAGATGCAGATCGAGTCAAAAAAACAAGATTGGTGGAATTGGATTGAAACCAGGAGACAAAGGTTTAATGAAATGGGCTTTTTAAAAAGTGTATCTCAACGCTTTACTAGAATGTTCCCTGTTCATACTGAAAATATCAAATAAATAAGCATACTGAAAGTGAACATTTTCATCACTTTAATTTCACACTGTAATGATGAAATACTTCCATTATCTTTAATCTTACCCAATTTATTACACCTCTCCACTTATCTACTCATGCTCTCTTTAAAAAGCAAGCAAGAAGTATTGGCAGTCATCAATCTTACCATTGGCAGTCTGCCGTGCACTTTGTAAAGGTTGATGTGCACAGTGATGTCCCAGGGCCGTAAGTCCAGGGGATGGATGTCTGAGGTTCCCTTCTGTTCGCTGTCTTCCATGCCCAGAGGAGACCAACCCAGGCCTGAGGAGGTGGAGGTGGATAACACAGGGCTGGACACCGCCTCCTCGAAATCTGTGTACATGTCGTCCTCACCGAAATAGTTCTCCTGAGGAAACGGTAGAAAGGGGGGGGGATTAGGAGGTTGTTTATTGGATTGGAAACTCATTACCCCTTGGCTTTCCTTGTGCTTACTTTATCCAACATCTAATCTACCATATATCTATTGAGGGTTTCACTAAAATCAAGACAATTAAGGATTTCTGCACCTTGATTGAGATGAGTGCTCGGAGCAGGGGCCCGTAGAGAATGATTTGAGAATCTGGGGACATTTCCATTTCCACGTGTAGTCTGTCAGGAGGCAGTTCCGAGGGGTCAGTGGGCACCCGATTGTGTGCAGCTGAAGCGGATGTAGAAGTGTAGCGCGGAGGGGCGTTGTGGGGCACTGAGGTGTGCTCTGGGGGCCGCAGAGCAGACAGCATGGACTCCTCCATTTCAGACACTGGGGGAATAATTTGGACAAGATTAAGGTGAGACATGTGGCTTTCAAAGCAAAGGTTTCAAAGACCGACAAAATTCCTGAGAGTCTGGAGTCTTATGGCTGGCTTTAGAAGGAAGAACTGAGAATCGTTAAGTAAAGTGAAGAAGCTTACACGACTGTTTGAGCTGCTCGTCGGCCTTCTGGGGATAAATAGGGTGCCAGGTGTAGTCGATGATGAGCAAGAAGTTGGGAACACTCCAGCAATCCACCCAGCCATTTCTGATGTAAGGAAGAAGAATGTCCACTCAGAAAACAGTCATCACACTGAGTTTATCATCATTTCAAGCAGATTTTCCAGTTCATCATTTGCTTTATGAACCATACGAGTCGAGGACATACAGTACAGGCTACAGGCTGCAAATGGGTCACGCCTGATTTCTCTGCAGCGCCGAGTGCACCAGTCCAGGCAGAATTCAATCGTAACCTCCCAGGGGGTAAGTGGGTCTCACACAGTGCTACATCGGTGCAGTCTGGCTCAAGGCTATACATAATAAATGATCTGGATGTTAAGTCACCATGTACACTGTGCAATACATGTGGTGCTGAGCCCTGGCACCTCCTTGAACTTTCGGCGACCTTTAAGCGAAAAGCTATAAGTTTGAAAGCTGAGGCTGGTATGACGACACTGTTGCAAGCTCTGGGAAAAGGCAGTGTTTATATATTTTACCTCTAAATCCAATAACTCATATAAAGTTGGTTCATATTTCACACATCTAAGCATGCTAAACAGAGCTCAAGAAAATTGAAAGTGTCAAAACAGCTTTATTAAAAAGGGGTTTTTACTATTCATTTAAAAACTATCAAAGCAAGTCTAAGCATTAAAAGTGAAGGTAGGTCCATTTACTTGAAATTACCACCCACTAACTTTACAAAGTTTCCCTCCTTCCCTTGCATTGATGTGAGTCAACGTTACGGCGGACGATTAGTCATTTTTGCCCACAACTAAAGAAAAGCCATTCCCAGGTTTAAACTCACTCTGCGTGGGTGATGTTCCTCCACCGGGATTTGGTGGGCTTGGGCGGGGGAGCTCCTTGGTTCTCCCCTGGCATAAACATGTCCGGAGGCAGCTTGACATTTTGGTAGTCTTTGGCGAGGGTGAGGAGAGGGTAGCGGCTCGGGTGGCACTCTGGCAGGGACAGTCGCATGTCGGTGTCCTCCGCCTGATGAGGTCAAAACGCACGTACACAAAACGCACCCACGCATACATAGAGTTATAACATCATGTGTGCAAAAATAGCAAAGACTTCTGAATAAAAAGTGAGTATGCGCAGCGGTTCCTGTTGCCAAACCCTTCAACTCAAAAAAACCAGACAGTTAATTGACTTCCCAAAACTCATTTAACGCACGACTAACCTTCAAGCTGAAGCGGGTATTGCAGGTGGTGGGAACAAACTCGTTGAAAGGCAGAGTGAAGTCTATATTGAGTGTCTCGCCGCATGCTGCCAGGTATACTATAGAAGATCAATAATACAAGTGATTAGTCTGGACAGTTCTGGGATTAAGCAGAGTATATAATGTACAATTTTTCATGACTTAATAGAGTCTAAGTGTCCCGTCATATATATTAGCCAGGGTTATAGAGGCATTAAGCTATTGATTACTTTCACGGCTGAATTTATTTATTTTGTCACCCCTTATTTGCTGCAGGGTTAAAACCAAAGATGTAAGCAGTAGTGTATGTGTTATACAGCAAAAATATAAAACTCCTGTATCATTAAACTGTATTAAGAGTTATTTGTGCTTGACTTCAAAAGTGGTATTTAACTTCATTTGAATTTTGTGTATTTTTTCACTATCTATCTATCTATCTATCTATATATATATATATATATATATATATAGTCAACTCCATCTAGAGGAGCATCTTCATCTTCCTCACCATTCTCCTGCTGCTTGGTGGAACAGTCGATCCAGTTGTGCTGGTTTGCTGCCCAGATCATCTCAAACTGGTGGAAGAGGATCTTGAACTTCCAGGAATAAGGAACAAAGGAGTAAATGTCTGGGGCACTGTCGCTTGCCCAGTCCTGGATCAAATCTGTAAAGATGAGACAGGATAGTAGTGAGGTGGAAGAACAGTGTTTCATCTTCTGCATTTTACTACTAATGCACAGTATGCAGATGAGCATGCAGAGGCTGTGTCTCACCGGTGAAGAAGTTTTTCTGGGCGTATATGAAGTGGTAAGTGGCTTTGTACACTTCAATCTCACATTGCCATGACTGAGGCATGTTCCACACTCGAGGGTAGCTGGCTATCACGTGGAACTGAAATAATAGCAGAGGCAGTACACATTTTTACTAATGGCAAGAAAGAGTGCCTGTTTGATATTACATTGACCATTTTCCAAATTTATCTCCAAAACTTGGAACAGTGGAGGCTTCTCGTATAATTGCCTGCTACTTACAGCTAACATCTCAGCCTCAAGAAGAGTCCTGTACTGCATGCTGCTGGTGGTGTCGACGTGAAGCAGCTGACCTTTGATGGTGGGAGAGTAGCCTGAGGGCGGAGGAGACAGGAGCAGAAAAAGCCGGAACATCAATTCTCAAAACACAAAGCTGCTGCGGCAAAAGTCCTTCCAACTAATCCCATTTATCAGCCAAACCTGAAAATCTACTTACACTAACTAAATTCATGGGGACAGAGGACAACACTGACTGACGACTGACAATATATTATCTGATCGCTGCGATAAATTATTAAACGTCTGCCTCAAACTATCAATGCTGTTGCGCTGTAACATTTGCCTGAGGGTACCAGCTGGAAACAACACAATTTTTTCCAACATTATTTAATAAGCATAAAATTTTAAGTTTAAGGTGATAATCATGTTGGGTTGGACAAAATATTAGAAAAACTTTACAACCTCAATAAAAAAAACTCATTATGTAGATTTATTAGTTAGTGAAAAACCTAGCTTACTGGCAAAAGTTTTTATTAGCAGTGACTAAGCAAACTTTAGTAACAAAGTTTGGTAATATGGTTAAAATGTAATATCACTCATTTTAAATTATTGTTATGGCAACGCTATGGTTTCACTAAGCTGACATCAACAATTCCACTTATAAAGATGCTAATTTGCTGTGATTAGCCTACATATGATGAGGAACAATAGAACTGCTAAATGACAGAGGGAATTAATGGAGTAGAGTACATTAGGGTGATGACCATATGGCCCACCAACGGGTTCAATCTGGCCCCACTGGAGAACTTTGCAAAGTATAAAAACTACTGAAGTGGTAAGAAGTTTGTTTTTTTCAATAATAAAATAAAATGCTTATTTTCACTCTCACAGTCTCACACTCTCAAGTATTTGATCCTCTTGTGGATTTCCAAGCGGAGATAATTGACTTGCAATGTGATTCAGATATGAAGGACAAATATTTCCTCTGTGGACACGTCTCTCACCAGGCTACTACTGGATGTTTTATTATAATATGTATTATATATTATTTATAGGTTATTCCACAATGGTTTAACTGGTCTGACCCACTCAAGATCAAATTGGACTGTATGTGACCACCGAGATAAAATGAGATTGACACTGCTGTTCTACATGAATAAGATTACTCCACGAGCGTAGATGACCTATGAGTGAGACACCTGCTGTGTCAACTGATCCGAGCGCTGACATTTTAATTTACTGCTCTCACCATTCTCTCCTACAGTCATGGGGATATTGACTTCCAGGTAAGATCCGGCACCTACATTCACATGGATGGCGTTGGTTTCCTATTAACAGAGATGAAGACAGCAGGGGGTGAGAGAGCAAAGAGAAAAAATTATGCATGCTGTCAGATTATTAGAGAGAGTGCTGTACTGCCTTAAAAATAAAAGTCAGTCACCTAATCTTAAAAATATCTTCAAAAGAGATAATAAAATGATCATCTTTCCTGACTCAAGCCATTTTCTGGAGTTTTTTTCCCCTCCACATGCATTTATGTTGTTATTTAGTATGCGCTGCACATACTTAGCTTTGTGAAAACCCCTGCACTGCTTCAAGATGAAAATTTTAAAAAGCATAAAACATGAACCAATATCAATAGCTAAAATACAGGAAGGATTACAGACAAAGACAAGGAAAGCAGCGGGGGAGACGAAGAAAGATCAAAAGGGCTGGCAAGAAAGAAAGAAAAGAAAGAAGAAAAAACTGCACAGAGAAGAAAGCACACGAGAGCGAGAGATAGTCACCCTGTTTTTGGTAAAAAGCAGATCGATGGTGGCGTCAGCAATGATGTTCATGCGGAGCTCAAAGGCCTGGATCTGCCTGGGTTTTCCTGGCTCAGCCATCTCGGTCACTTTCATGGCTTGGTAGTCAGCTGGCAGGAAAAACTTCCACAGACAGTCCCTGTGAAAAGTGAGTGTTCGTGTGAATGTGAGATCGTATCAGTAAAAGCCCAAAAAATATGCTGTATCAAAATATTAGGACCAGCTTTTAACAACAGAGCTTATCTTTTCATGGTAATTCTTGTGTGTCAATGAATGCCACTTTTTACAGAATACATCAAATATTGATGAGTACACAGTTTGTATATATTTATGCATGTTGTTTACTCACCTCTGACGATCTGCCCAGGGGCCGTAGTTAAAGTCAGTTCCCTTTCCACAAACAATATCCAAACCCCAACATGGAGGCAAATCCTGTAGCTTATCGCCCTCGCTGCACGTCTCTGCCTCTTCCCCACTCTCTTGCTCCACTGGGACCAGACCTATACGCACACACACACAAACATTTCAAGCCCANCACGTCTCTGCCTCTTCCCCACTCTCTTGCTCCACTGGGACCAGACCTATACGCGCAAACACACAAACACACAAACATTTCAAGCCCTAGAGCATCCTGACAACAAATATTGAACAAAAATACAAATTTAACCAAAGCATAGCTAACAATTTTGAAACCAAAGAACCCCTTTATTTTTAATTGTTTTACTACTGTTTAGTCACTGTTAATCAGTTGTTCAAAGGCAAAAAAACAAAGGTTAATCAAATTTGAGTGTTATTACAGAGACAAGGCGATCGATTTTGGCCTGGTCTCCGGAGAACAGGTTTTGTAGTTTTTACATTTTTTAGAATGCGTAATGTACACGTGTCTGTGTGTGTTGNAAGGTTAATCAAATTTGAGTGTTATTACAGAGACAAGGCGATTGATTTTGGCCTGGTCTCCAGAGAATAGGTTTTGTAGTTTTTACATTTTTTTAGAATGCGTAATGTACATGTGTCTGTGTGTGTTGTTATTGTTGTGTGTGTATGTGTGTGTGTGTGTGTGTGTGTGTGTGTGTGCATACCGGGCTCATCCTGGTAATAGTAGATGTCAACATCATTGGACTGCATGACCACAAAGCCTTCACCCATCAGTCTGGGGGGTCTAGAAAAGAAATACACAAGTGTCAGACAATACCTATCTTACATTAAAGGAGCAGTGTGTAGGATTTCGTGGCATCTAGTGGCGAGGTC
>JANJYP010107826.1:0-15237 GCA_024605115.1 Rastrelliger brachysoma | reverse complement strand
ATATATAAATTCAACAGTAATAATGTACAGTACATTAATTTATTGAATTGCAGTATCAATTTTAAATCCCAAAGAAATTAATTAAAATTCTTCTCTATGATAAACTTTGAAATATAACAAAAAAAAAACCAAAAAACAAATATACAACATCTGATTGTGAGAATAAGGTAACTTCAAAAAGGGGCAAAATGAAGGCATTTTTCTGTCACAAGTCAGTTTTGATACACTTGATATTTACAAGCTGTTGTTTCCTGACATCAGTCTGAAATGAATCCATCTGTCCCCAGATGTTGTAATTAAGTTTTTTAAATATTACTTGCCATTGGCACCAAACACATCACTGTATAATTTCCAAAGATGATAGATGTACAGATTAAACATGCAGCTAAATGTTGCTTCAACATGTGGGATTCTTGATGATATTAGCACGTAACTAAACACTGTAAACCAGATAGTAAGGGAACATTTTTTTCCATATCATATTTATATTTAGTGGTGTTGTGGTAACTGAAGGAGACTTAGAACACTGCACACCGTCAGTACACTCAGTGTTAGCTCCCAAAGAATTTATTTGACTGAAAAAGACAACATTTTGACCCTAACAGTTGTTTGTCAGGGTGATTTTAGGTATAAATTGAGCTTCAGAATTAAATTGATCTAGCTGTGCTGCGTACACTTATATACACTATGCCACAAAAATGAGATGACTGTATTTCTCTTGAAGGAATATTCAGATTTTGAGCACATTAACAGATTTATATAGGCTCCTTCCTAATAAGCCCGGTTTATTATTTCAGTTTTGGCATAAACAACAGCTAAAAATCAGTACATGCTTGCAGTAAACCTGGAGGGTGACCTCTTGTGGTATATTTATGTTAGTGGCAGTCTTGTATCCATTGCTTATTTATCTGCTCAATGAAAATAAACTGCAGGATATACATTAATTATACATCCACATGAGTTTAGACAATGCAGAACTATCAGTCATAAGATTAGCTAAATGTATTGACTGCAAAAGCTTCCAAAAAAATCAAAAGCTTCCATCCAAAGCCACCATTCATCTCTCCTATTTTCATTCAATCTCATCTCATCTCCAGTTCACATCATTGGCCAACAGTGCAATGAATGCGTCTCAGTAACTGCTAAAATTCCCACATTAATGCTTTCATCATATAAAACTATATCATTCCGCTGACATATAGCGCCACATTTGTAAATAATCTAAAGTATGTGCATGACATATTGTATTTATTTTTCATCAAAAGGGCTTTTTAGGACCATCCTCACTAGAGCTGTTCACTCTTCAGATTGAATAACCTACATAACCAATCACATATATGCATTATCAAGGCTTAATTGTACATACTGTATATTCCATATGCAGATATTATTGCACAGATATGACAAATGCTGACAGAAAGTAGAAGGATTTTAGTCACAACACATAATTCTATATTACCAGTTAAATGCTCATTGAGTTATTCTCAGTGAATATGTGCAAACCCTTGACTGGTATTGTATATTCAATTCCTCAGAAAGCATGTGTTTATATGTATTTTCCTCTCTTTTTAGAATGATGCACTTCAATTATTTAGGACCACCGTAAGGTTGCTTCCACTGACACCCACATTCATTTCTGAAGGACCAGGTTCAAGATGCAAAACTTCTACTTAATGAAACACAAACAATTCTTCTTTGGATTAAAAAACAGCTCCTCCTATTTGCTTAATTTTTATTGCAGGAAATTTCTACAAAAATTCTTTGGACATCCAAAGCACAACTTTTTATAATTATCATTTCTGATTGCGTTTCACTTGCCTAAATTCTGTATGCAATACAAAGTCTAGCATTGACGAGACACTAAGCTGAGACTATCAAGATACCTCCTCAGTTATGATGGGGTGTAGTTGCACTACTATTATTTATATATGTCTGCTTTATGATGCAATAAATGCACTAAACTTTTTGCTGTACCCACCTCCAATACTGAATAAGCTGTCTGGTCTAATGATGATGTCAACATGTCCTGTAGTTTCTGAAAAGTCAGCAAAATAAACAATATCCAACAGTGTCTGATGATGATGTGTACAGGGTGTATCTTTGTCAATAGCACATCTGAAAAAGGGGGTGAATAAAACAAGACAAAATTTAAGTAATATTTATGTGTCTGATTTTGTTTCCATCAGAGATTCATGATATCACCAACTTTTGCTTCTCTTCAAAATTCATATTTAACTGATCAATTCCAGAAAAAGCACACTTCACTTCTACTATCACTTACCTCTTGTCATATAAATTCATTGCCTGGCTTTGGAATTTTTGATTTTTACCTCTATTTTAGAACATTTTAAAATATTGGTTCACAGTTTTTCATATTTATCTAAAAACAGACAGGCAGGTGCCAAAATTAACACTGACAGGTGTTTGTCATCCTGCAATCATTCAGTTTTCCATCACTTGCATTATAAATTAATCTCTTATGGTCTGTATGAACAGAAGGAATAACTACAGCAAGAAAATCTTATCTCACTATTCATCTGGGTATCTGACTATTAGGACAGACTTGAAAAATGTGAGACTCTGTCCTTTAATGACATCAACTCCATCCAAGACCTTCAGGATGAAGCAGGGCACTGGCTGTGAACCAGGCCTTATCAACCACCATCATCTTCATTAATACTGTTTTGGCTGAGTGATGGTAAATCCCCACATTCCAGGCATCAAAATCTTGTAAAAAGCTTTCCCAGACGAGTTGGGGCTATTAAGGCACATAATCATGGCCACTGAATTAGAATCAGATATTCAACATCGCATAGATGTAATAGTTTGGATGCTTTAAAAACTCAATACGTGTGAAACATACACTCCTTCATCGGTCCATACATACTGTTGTTAATTAATTACATTAGGCTTATCAAATCCTAACTACACCCACATGCGACATGCTCAGATTCATATTGTGCTCTATTTCCTATCTGGTCAGTGGGCAGTCTGCCATATATTA
Source organism: Rastrelliger brachysoma (assembly GCA_024605115.1). Taxonomy (NCBI): domain Eukaryota; kingdom Metazoa; phylum Chordata; class Actinopteri; order Scombriformes; family Scombridae; genus Rastrelliger; species Rastrelliger brachysoma. The sequence goes on along the minus strand of JANJYP010107826.1, from coordinate 12,233 downwards.
AAATCACTTGCCTCTTTGATTACTGTCAATTACGTTCCAGATATAAAAAGTGAAAACTGCTGTCTCATGTTTATCATGTATGTGAAATTTTTTATAAAAATCATGGGTTACAACACCATCTGCTGATGAGTTACACAAAAATAGTCTCCCAGATAACATTTTCAGAGTATAGTGTGAGAAAGCCAGTGATTCAGTGTTTGTCTGTTTTCCTGAGACTGCATAGCCTGTTGTCATTCATTTATTGTATTGATGTTAATTATCAACATCAAATATATCAAGGTGTGATATCCTGGCTGTATTCTCTCTAGCATCATCCTCCCCTCCTCCTTTTCCTCCTCTAATATTAGCCATATTGGAAGGTGTCACTTTTATGCCTGATCATTATTCACAGCCACCTGTCTCTCTTTCTCTGTCCCATAAAAGGATTGCTCAAATGCATACAGTTATCATGTTGATGTATGCAATGCAAAAATTTTAGAAGGGTTAGAGAGAGCTGATAATCTGCAACTTTTCACCCAGACTGTTTCTGTCTTGCTATATGGCTTACACTGTTGATAAATAGAAAGTCAAAATCAAATATAAGTTAAGTAATATGAGAAAGTCAGCATATTCATAGAGCACATAAAACAGTAAATGTTGACTATGCATTACAGTCAAGTAAACACAGACATGAGGCTGATTAAAAGTGTAGAATAAAATAAATAAAATTTGGATATGATCCTGAAGACATGACATTAAATAACAGAAAGTAGAAAAGGGGGAAAATTAGAATGCTTAATTTCCCTGTTTTCATGAGATTCTGAGATTTCAGTGTTTGAATATTTTCTATAATACTCTGGAGGGTGTGTGTGTGTGGGGGGGGGGTTTGCTGTTGATGGTAATAAAATGCAAAGAACAATACAAAATATATTTTCTCCATAATATGCAGACACAATAACTCCCACAATCAGAGCTGTGTATGATGACAACAAGACATACTGGGCTGTAAAATGCAGACAAGTCCGAGCTTGAGGGATGAATGATATGGGCTGTTTGTGAACAAAAGCAAATTGCTTTGGCCCACTGCTGAAAAAACTGTGAGAGGGCCTGATGGGCAACAATAAGTAAATTTGCACGTAGACTGCCACACCAGGGAGGGTGGTTAATTGACTTTTATCTTTTAATTTTCCTTCTCTTAACAATGAGATGCTGTTTCCATACAGTAATAACCTCCAGGGTGTGAAAGTCAATGTGTGTGTGTCCTCAGGGGTTTGACCACACAAGTAAGAGGAAAGACCTCTGACTTGACCCTGTAACCAGCTGATAGCTGGTCACCTATCAGGGGGCCTAACACCATCCCGCTGCATGTTAATATGGTGGTATTACACTGAACAACACACTGACACAAGTCAGACTGCCCTTCAATCGGAAAACATTCACTCAAACACTTTTAAAATCTTATGTCTGTGGTTGAGAGTGACTTTGAGCAACTGTAACCAGTAAGAAATATACTTAAGTGGAATAAATAACCGCTAGCAATAAATCAGACATAAGAAAAGAGTTTCAGTGCTAATTCGTCTCATTCCAGTCAGATATACAGTACTTTGTTTAATCTTCCAAATCTAAAACCAGGAATTCATGAGCAGGTGTTGAAGATTGAGGATGATTTTCAAACAAAAGGAGTTGAGTTGTTTGGATAACAACAACTTGGCACTGTAGTGCAAATGAAAGTAAACTCATTATTCCACTGTGGATTGGTCTATCAGTCCCATTGTCTTCAGCCAGTGGTATGCTATTGATCCAGTCAATCTAGTCAATCAATTTGCAGCAGGCTAAGTGACCAGGCACACAGGTGACAAAACAGAAGTCTGCAGTCTGACTGCTAGCTGCTCCAATTCATGAATCCTTTATGTTAAGACAGTTTTGCATTTAATTACTGGAATGAAAGCTGGATCTACTTGCCCAAGATAATGGGGTTAGTTTACTGTATCTCACAAGAACACAAAATAAATAAGTATATATCTACACTGTTGCCAATATTGGAATTAACTATTTTCTTTTTGCTACCTTTTTCCTGAAATGATTGTGACAGTGTGATTTATTTTGATAGATAAAGTATCTATCTTTTCAAAGCTTTATTAATCAATCTCTTGCAAACAAAAACAACATTTACAAACTGCAGTCAGGCTTGAACAAAATTGTGGGTTTTGAAACAATAGAATTAAGGCTTTGTAAAAATTATTTCGCCTTGCTCAGTTTAACACGAGATTTCATGCTTATAAGTGTCCAATATTACTTTTTCAAATGTCACACAGTCACTATCAAGTATGGCCACCATTGATGCATATGCACATTTAACATTAATGTGTTGCGGCATACTGTCCACAAACTTTATGATGTTGTCATTGGGAAACAGACAACACAGTAAATGTCTTGTCTTTTATAGCTCCAAATAAATGCATGAATTGATTTCACTGCTCAAAAGTGAATACTGATGTGTTAAAATAGGAATAAATCTGTCTTTTTGTCTGGAAACAAAATTATTCTAATTTTATAGGCAAGAGTCTGATAAACTAGTCTTGGTATCTTGAAATTATCTAAACAACATCTTTCATGTTTTTAATCGTGAACAAAATTACTTGTTTTTGCTCTGTGAGAGCATCACTGAGTGCAGCAAAGGGATCTTAGGGAGCCTGTGGAATGTCGAGCTCCTATTGGCTGCTGCGCGCCTTTATAAAGAGCCGCAGTGGCAAATTCAATCAGATCAACTGCAGGGATCCTCCGCAAGCGAGACACAGGGACGCACGACCATACAGGGACATTTTCTGGGTTCGTTCTTTCTGTTTTTTGACATCTTTCTGTTAAAGCGCTGGAGATTTATTAACGCCATGAAGGAAAGGAGAAATACACAGCCGCTAGTGATGAGATGTAAACTGGTTCTTGTGGGAGACGTTCAATGCGGAAAAACAGCGATGTTGCAAGTCTTGGCGAAGGATTGTTACCCAGAGGTATGATTTAATGTGTCCCATGTGTTTGAAAAATGACATCAACATCTTTGCACGTGATATAGTTTTTTATTTTGTTGGTAATGATTGTTAACTTATCAGAAAATGTCTGAATGTGGCAGAAAAACCGCGTCTGTTGCAGACAGTTTAATGCGCATTTTCAAAAAAAAAAAATCGTCCTTTTGGTTTATATATTTTATACTGTAGTTTTGTTTTGTTTTGTTTAAAAAAAAAACAAAAACCTAAATAAAATCAACTTCTCATAGCATGATGTGTATAAATGTGTTATCTGTGCATCTTAAGTGTGCATTTTATTGGCCTGCACTGAATATTTTCTGCAGCTGCAGTGATTCAAGTGATTGATTGATCTGAATTTCTTCTTAATTTAAGATTTTATTGTATCATTGAGATTACTGAGAATTCAGTGCAGGTTTTGTGTTGGACTAATTATATAGATAAATTCATTACCTGTAACTGACTGACTGAGAGACTGACACCTCCTCACTAATGGCACCATGCTGCTAATTGCTCCCCAGACCTATGTGCCCACAGTGTTTGAAAACTACACAGCCTGTCTGGAGCTGGAGGAGCAGCGAGTGGAGCTTAGTCTGTGGGACACTTCAGGTAACTGATCATTTTTCCTCTGTTTGGCCTATTATGGTCTGCCATCCTGTCTGCAGCACTGAGGGAGACTGGGACATTAGGCAGTGTGTTGTGAATGTAATGAACATCTGCTGAAAAGAGAGCTGCGCTTTTGAATTGTTCTCTAGGTTTCCCTTTTTTGGGAGCATTGTCTGTCCTTATTGGAGTAAAGGAGATATGATGAAAGTGGTGTTTGATTACATAAAGCCTTATGGCCTCTTTGTGTGCACTTGCTGAACTGCAGAGTCTCAGTCTGTTGAATCACTAAATGGCCGCTGACTAGATTTCCTCCTCTATCACCTGATGCATCTTTGCATGTTGTGGGGACTGACAGATACAAGAGCATCCATCCCAGCATTCCTGTGCCTAATGTGTTTCACTGGCAGAGAGACAGTGATTATTCCACTTCATTTGCTGTCTTTGCTGACTTTGTGCTACATATGTTAATTTACACTAAGCATGAAAACAGGGTCAATGTGTCAGAGTGGATCTCCCCAGGGATCTGCTGTTTAGTGTGTTGACCTGGATACTGTGAACATGGGTCTACAGCACCTGTTTGATTCCCTTCATGCTCACTGAACTGCTTCTCTATGTACATCACATCTTTGTCAACACTCTCTACATCTACACCCGTGCTGGATGTGGCTTCATGCTAGGTCACCATGTCTGAGAAACTTGCATATCCATACAAACAAATCCTTTACATAACAGACCCCCCCCCTCCTCCCAATCTAAGAGCGGTAATAGGAAAGTAGTGACTAGTGACTGTAATTCCCTCCCCAGACCAAATCCTGCTTTTTAATCCTAGACTGTGGACCTTTTGGTCTGGCCAGCAGGAGTGGGCTTGGTGCCGGGGGATGATGGGTGTACAGAGAGATGTCCTGTCAGGCAGGAAGGTTTTGTGGAGCAGACAGACATGAGGCAGCTCAGAAACTCTGGTGACCTGCATTCTCCTCCATATGCTGCCCCGGGTCACCCACTCAAATAGCATGATGCAGGGGATTAAGACTGAATAGGACCACTGGGCCACCCCTTCTGACTGACCCAAAGAGCTTGAGATGATTACTTTCTTTTTTTCTTTTTTTCTTTCTCTCTTCCTTTCTTCTTCTCCTTTCCTTTTGTGCTTTCACTTTAACATTATGCAGCTTTATTGTTTGACTTACATTCCCATTTTCACTTTCTTCCTGCTTGTTGTTTTTAACTCTCTCCTTCCTCCAGTTGACCCCACTGTGTTGCTCCCTTGTTAACAGTGCACCATCTAAAACTGTACCCCTTAATTTTTGATCAGTTTGCATCTATCGCCCCTTAACACGAAGAACAATAAACACAAGTAATAAACGTACTCCGGTACAAAATATAATACAGTATATAATAGGCTCATAGGGTTTATTTAAATACTTTTTAGACTGTTTTCCCTGGAGAACTTATATCATTCCCTCTTCTCTTTCATTTTTTTTATAGATGACCCAGGCTCTGAAGCTTGTTGGTCACACAATACAGTTTCATCTTCTTACTGTAATTTGCTCAAGTAATGTGTGTGTTGTACCGCTGCAGCCCCGCCACAGCGACAGGGCCTTCTCATTATTTCAACTCCCCTTCATTGATCCAACTGACCTCACCACCGGCTTCACATGGCAGGCAGCTCCTTCTTCCAGCCCCTGCCATGGATTTACAGACCAAAATCAATCCATTGGCTTTAATCAGGCTGCGTGGGCCAATCGGACATGCAAAGGCAGAAAGGGGAGGCAGACGCTATCTGGTGGCTGAATAATGAATCTTGTTATTGTGTGAGTAATTCATTTCAGGTTCAGCAGTCTTGCTGATAAAGCCTTTGAGTTTGAGAGGATGCTGTATCCATTATCATTTCTTGTATGATACATAAGTGAGATTGAGTTTGAATGAACTCCAAATCCATTTAAGCTGATGAAACAATACGTATAATTGTAAAAGAGGGGGACAGTTAATAGACAATAACCATTTTAATGACTGCATATCAGTCACTGCAAATGGCCACTCAGTTTGTTAGTCCTTTCAGTCTAATCTACTCTGATTATTTTCATTTTGATTATTTGTTCAATTATTTTAGTCATGCTGCTAAATAGGTATCCCTATTTAGCATTTCTAATCAGTAATGTTTAACACACTATAATGTAATTATAAGCAAATATAAGGGGATCTTAATTGTTATTCGTTAAGAGTATTTGTCAGCAATTATAACTTATCATGACATTTAATATGATTACAGCTGGGTAATCATATTAAATTTTTCTATATTATATCAGTTTATACTATATTTATACTTTATTATATAAATTAAATATTTGTTTGTTTAGAAGCATCTAGAGTTGAACTATTATTTTGATGATTAAATAAATATTTTAGTCAAATAAATATACCAAAAATGTTTCTGCTTCTCCAATGTGATGATTTGTTACAGCAATACCTGGGTTTTGGAGTATTGGTTGGACAAAAAAGACATTTAAAGACATTAATCAATTAAATGAGAAAATAATAGCCTGAATAATCAGTAATGAATCAGTAATCATTAGTTTCAGCTCCAATCCAGTTACAAATAGTTGTTGATAAATACATTCATAAATGTACATACTTGCTTACAACTGCATTATAGTGTGTTTTAAAGCATGTATTACTTGTTTGTATGTTGCTTAAAGGTATTAGTAATAATAGGTTTGATCTATAAGCTGATGTCTTCAAATTGCTTTTTTTTTTGTCAGACCAGTAGTGTAAGATATTATTTTACAAATATATGAAATGGAGAGAAGCAGCTAGAAATGGGAAATGTCTCTCTCTTCGCTCTTTTCTTCTTTTTAATTTTTGGAATCTTTATGATTGTCTATAAATTATTTATCCAATGTCAAAATGACTGATTAAACTTGAGTAATTGTTTCAACAGAAGTCTAGTTGTTAAGCATACATCATTTTAAAGAAATAGTGTTGATTAATTTAATTGATTTTTTAAAATAGATTTTTACCTTGACTTTCTGAAAATGAAGGCTTTAGATTTATTTTTTAAACCATCTGTTCTTTGACTCAACTTTAAAATCCAGAGTGTGATCTGCTTTGACAGTGTCAAGTTACAAAGTAAAGCTTGTTAATAGTTCAGTCATGGTGATGCTCAGGAACAAAGAGCCGTCCTCTCTCTCCCTGCAGGGGGCTTTAGCAGTGAGTCTGACTGGCTTTGGCATGTGAAACCAAGGAACAACTGTCTGAAGCAATGTTATGTGTTTTGTGGCCAGGGCTATATAGTCTGTAATTATCGGCTGCAGCACCACCACCACAACTCCCAGCTAACTGAGTGTGGGTGGAGGGGCAGGGCTGCTCTCATCCCCAAATCTGTGAATCATCCCATCACTGGATCATTAATCTGTCTGACCCTTGCATTCTCACTGTCGGAGAGGAGTGTGCTAATGATGAAGACTAGCTGTCTCACTCAGTTGATTTAGTACACATGCACAAAAAATATACTTACTTATACACAGAGGAGCAGATTCTACCCTCCCCCACCTACATGTTCCAACATAAGGCCTGCTGTCTCGGCCTGTGAAGCCTCCTTCCACTCTGGCCAAATTTCCACCTCAACACTTAGCTCTGGGCACCACACCATCAAGCTGAATGGAGTTTAGCTCAGTTGCAGGAATTTGGGTATGCTCTTTTATTTTCCTTCCATTCCCCAGTTAGCTGGGCTCACTCTCCATGTTTCATGCCTCAGAAACTCTCCATCTGTTGTAGGGACATGCTGTTGAGAACAAGGAAGAAAGAAACATTTGGGCCATGCTTAAATGTGCTAAATGTTCATTGATCTGTCTATCCAAGTCTTCTCCAGGTTGTTGCAGTAGAAAGAAGGAGGGGAAGGATGGAAAGTGACAGAGGCTGGTTCTCTGCGATATCTGACTGCAGGGGGTGAGGGATTAATGGCATATGAGGGCTCTTTGTGATCTGCCTCAGTAGGATACACTGCTGCTTTCCCTCCTCTCTTCCTCCTGGCTTTTTCTTGACACAAAAGAAACAATAATTTCTTCCAGGATTAGAAACTGGGTCCTGGAGTGTTGCAAGAGTGTTGCCAAGGCTGTTACTGTACCCAAACAGCATGCCGTGGAGCTTCATATCCTAATGTTTACTCCTTCATTTTATTTTTAAAATGTATTTCCTGAAAAGATGGGATACAGACCTTCTGAATCCTGCATCCTTTGTCCAAAATGAAATATAAAATCAATTTCTGTGGATGGTTGAGTAACAAAAGAAACATCCAAAACATCCCCCTCTATCTCCCATTCCACTTGGCGGGGTAACTAATTTGTCAGCTTTAATTGCGAGGGCTCTTGGACCCCCTGTACAGCTTTCCATTGATTGTTATATTTAGATCAGTGGCCATTTAATGCAGAATCACACCCAGGTTCCGCTCCCCATGCAGGAGATTGAGAACATTTACAGAGCGCCCTGCCTCTGACTCTCAGTCACAGCACACACAGACGCATCATCCCAGTGGTGCTAATTGTTTTCATTTCAGTGTTAATTTTCACAGTGAGCAAAATTGTCTCACAGATGAGCTGTCATTAGCATTCTTAAGGCACCGGTGTCTGCGCTCTTGGTAAAAATACATTCACAGTAAATCATCTAATCAGGGTGTGTTTGTTAATTAGACTAATTAAGAGTAGAACAATGTCATTTTTCTATTCAAAGGCGCAGAAACAGAGTTATCACACGACATGCAGCATGTCCCTTTGTTCCTCCATAGCAATGTTTATATTCTTCAGGACATAGAGCCCTGAGGAATTTCATCACAGATTGTCATTATTCTACTCACAGCACTCAGCATCTGGCAAATTTGGTTTTACTCTTTGATAATGTGAAAAATCATTAAGTATTCATGAAACTGATCCATATGCACACATCCGTATTGGGTATGCTTTTTCATATGATTTCTTCTCCTGCAATGTTTTCTATGCTGTAAATCAATTAGGGCGATTGTGTAATATCTAATGAGTGATTACACAGACTGCTTTTGTTATCAGATACTATAAGGGGAAGACTGATTCCCCTTTGGGATTCACATGAAACCTAAAGTAAACCTTCTAATTTCATTGAGCTGCGCTTCTTATATTTCATATCATTGTAGATTGGGTTCACCCCTGGCTGCTTCCAAATTTAAATAGTGTGTGTGTGTGTGTGTGTGTGTGTGTGTGTGTGTGTGTGTGTGTGTGTGTGTGTGTGTCTTTGTGAGATGGATTATTGTCTGTAGTCTCCAACTCTGCAACAGAACAGAGGAATGTCCCCAGCAGTGGGTGGGTGGGCAGTTTGTGGTGTAAAATGATTGATTGGCAGTTAAGGCTAGCCTTTATGGAGAGGTGGGAGGAATGCCTGATGTCGACAGTGGATTCCAAGGCTGTTGCTGTGGTAACAGAGGGACTGGAGGTATTGCGCGGCGAGCTGAGGATATTTTGGGGGTGGGTGGCTTACTTAAGGATTCTGAGCATGAGTGGGAGCGTCTGCCTGTCCCAAACCCTACCGTTGCACTTGCGTAATCTACTGCAGGAGAAGATCAATGAGGATTTAGAGCTCGATTGTCATCTTCTCTCTCTCTCTGAAATGCCAGCAGAGGATATAGGAGCAGGGAAAGGAGCAGTTTCAGGGACAACACAGTGAAGCTCAACAGGAGAAGTGATACAGATTTCACATAATCCCTGCAGCTGTATTCTTCTGCTCTGTCTCTGCCGCTCTGCCTCTGCTGCTTTATCACCCTTTTCCTTTGACTAAATGCCTGTTGTCACAGAAATCAATTCTTGAAACAATCTCTACTTCAGCTAAATTTATCTCTAGGTCAAATCACATACCATTAAATGTTTTACAATGCTATTGTAGCCTGTGGAATTAGATGCCACACAGGACACAAGTACTTAAATGGTTCTTGTAGCTTTAATTTTATTTTTGACCACATTTGCAACAGGCCATTTTCACTGTGTATGTAAGCTTTTTGGAGTCTTTTTGGAGACCATTTGTGCTTTCACAGTTTGTTGCAATTTTTAAACAAAAAAAAGTTTAAAAGGAAAACCGTGAAAAAATACAGCAGCAGGCCATGACTATCAACAGAAAATTGAAATGAGGACCATATAAATACATAACCGTAAACAATAATAACCTTTAAATGTAAAATGTATAAGTGTAAAGGACGCTCAATTTCAAAAAGATTTACCAAATGATGCGTAATACTGTCATTTACTTTCTAACAGATTTAAAATTTTTGCTAAACTTGTACAGTACAATGGCATAGTGTGGCTTTATATAGCCGACACTAACAGTATCTCACATTTGAGAATACAGTGGTCAACAGCTGGCATAAAAAATCCAGTACATGTGTCCAGTAGTGTCTAAATCAAACCATCATGTTTAAATAATCATTAAAGTGTTTGTAAAAGAATATTTTACAAGATATGTATGTTTTTGACTACTACTTTACACAACAGTCACTTTTTCCCTAAAGTGTCTATACCTTTTCATGGGGGACCAGTAAAGCATGTGCAGCCCCAGGCAGGTCTGACTTTGGGATTTTAAAATGCAATATATAGCACATAAAAAATGAGAATAATCTTTAAAAGTATGAAGTATGGCATCTGTAAGGAGGTTAACATTTGTGTTTGCTTTACCTTGAGGATGAGGAATGTTTAGGATGTGCTGTATTTCATAATGGTTGCTTAATAGTAGTTTAAGGTTAGGGTTAGGAGCAAGATTCCTCTGAAAATGAGGATAGGAGAGGAGACTCGAAGTTTGTAAGTATCTGAAGCTTATGGGATAAATGGGAGGTGCCAGCATATGTTTTTTTGTCTTGTCTTTTATCCATATTAATGACTTTCTTGTTTCTGTCCTCAAAGGTTCTCCATACTATGATAATGTAAGGCCTCTGTGCTACAGTGACTCAGACGCAGTTTTGCTGTGTTTTGACATCAGCCGCCCAGACACTGTGGATAGTAGTCTGAAAAAGGTGATGGCTTCAGTACTTTATAGTCATAATTTTCTTTTCTAACCCACGGTTACATAGCTAATACACTAATAACATTGTCTTTTGGTGTCCACAGTGGAAAACTGAGATCCTGGATTTCTGTCCAAGTACACGCATCCTGCTCATTGGCTGTAAGACTGATCTGCGCACAGATGTCTGCACACTGATGGAGCTGTCCAATCAGAAACAGACTCCTATCACCTATGAACAGGTGAGACAACACTACAACACAAGAACAAATATAATAAGATTACAGCAATATGATGTCAGTGGTAAACTATAAATATCAGTAATTTGGTCATCCCTATTTTATGATGAAAAAGCAGTCAAGAGCATAAAGAATCATCTGTTGTTACCCAGAAGTCAATGATAGCATGCTCCTCATTCTTTATTTCATTTCATGAACCTACAAATGCATTTCTTCTCCCTGACCTCACACCAACTCATACAAACAAGAACACTTTATTAAAGGATGTTATGAACGGTAGCCTTCATCATTTAATTTTTTCCAGGGTTCTGCGATGGCCAAGCAGCTGGGTGCAGAGGCCTACCTGGAGTGCTCAGCATTCACCTCGGAGAAAAGCATCCACAGCGTGTTCCGCACCGCAGCCATGGCCTGCATCAACAAGTTGCAGCCTCTCCCAAAGCCCAGCCCCACCCGTCGCCTCTCTAAAAGACTTCTCCACCTGCCCAGCAAGTCAGATTTGCTCTCTACCACCTTCAAGAAGGAGAAAACCAAGAGCTGCTCGGTCATGTGAGTGGAGATCACTTGGGTTACAGTCCTCACATGCGACACCCAGCCCCTGCCTCTTTGGTCTCGGGGAAGGGGGGGTGGGCACGATGGTTTTATCAGGGCTTCCTGCTGAATCCTTCCCTCACCCCCCCAGAAACCAAACACCCCTCAGAAGAGGTGGACACTTCGCTGTCCACTTGCTCCTGAACCTTTTAGTGCACATCCATCTTTTTCCACTACTGTTTATCTTGCTTTCCAAGAAACAATATCAGTCATTTTCACCTGTTAACAGTATGCAACTACAATGGTGTTACATCTGTCTGATTTTACTATCTCTAGGCACATGTTGATTTTGTCCAAATTGGAAATGTACAACGTGTGACGTTTAATCTTGTGATGTAAATGCCTCTCAGACAATTCAATGGATATTTTTCTAACTACAAAAGTAAATCTAGCATGAAACCATCAGGAATTAGCAAAATCCTGTACATCCCTCTTAGTAAGGTGTGTGAGGTGTGAAATAGCTTATTGCTGGTGTCCCCATTTAGGCCCGTGAGAGCACAGCGATATAGAGTAAGCACTGGGACAAACCGCAGTAAGAGCTACAAAAAGAGATGTTCTTATAATCTCAGTCGTGATGAGAGCAGGAATATGAGCTGTGAGTGGAGACTGCTGTACAGACAGCAGTCTAGACTGCATCAACCTGCATGGATTGTTGATGCACAGTTGTGTAGCTCTGGACAGGCCTGCTCAACAGGCGTTCAGTGAACTAAGTGGAGGAGGCAAAGGAGGCTAAACAAGAGAACACACAAACATTCATCCATCTCACACACACACACACACACACACACACACACAC
>JANJYP010107795.1:0-10350 GCA_024605115.1 Rastrelliger brachysoma | reverse complement strand
TATGTATCACCTATTTAAATATTGGAAGAAAAAAAATGTACTGGGTCATTTAAGTTGTCATTTTGAATTCAAATGTCACATCCTTAATGCTGGAATTGCCCTAATCCAGCAGTGCACGTACACCCTGCATTCTCAATCACCCCTGACTGCTGCAGCATAACCACAGTGATCCAAGATGTGTTAGGAAGGGAGAGGGTAGCTGGGTGTGCACAGCAATAACTAGTGGTATGGAGAGGAACCACCTGAACTCAGAGGAGCCATTTGAGACTGGAGACCAAAAAAAAATAGTCCAACGACAAACCGACTAAAAAAATTGCTGTCGACTAATTTTCATTGTTGATTACGTCGACTGTGTGTGGAATGTGTGGTGTTATGCCTCTTTTGAAGCTGCCGTGTTACTTTTAATTTCCTGTAAAAGATTAATAAAGGATCTATTCTATTCTATTTTATTGTGCTCTATTCTACTTTGTTTAGCTGCATTCAGAGTGTACTACGCAACATTTAAGCTGCTTTTAACCAGCATGCTCTTGTGTCTCCATTGCTTGTCTGCCTTTAGAACTGGCACAAGCTGTGTGTCAGACTGTTTAAATGGTCATGGAAATCATCTGGTAGTAATGGAAACAGTGGCTGCAGAGAAGAGTTTTCTGAGTGAGAGTGATGCGTTATGGTCTGTTTGTTCTCGTCTGTCGTCATTCAACCCCTAAATGTCTACTTATTTGCCGAATAGCCTAGGTTGAAAACAATAGCAAAATCTTTTTGATGCTATTTTAATCCTAAAGCAGTGTTCATCAACTGACAGCCCGTAGGCCGGATCCAGCTGGCCAAACTTTTAAATGTAGCCCATGACTGAATCCAAAATTGTGACAGTGACATTATGAAAAGATGAGAAGTAGAAAAGAGAAGTAGAAACCTGATCTTTTTTTTTTTTTCTTTTGGTGTGTGCACTCCATGTCATTTCTGGTAAGATGGTACACTGAGTGGCTGCCCATATCAAAATCCTCTACTGAAGGAAGTCCAATAATATGCAGACAGTGCAGCCCACTTTTATATTTTTCAGAGCCTGCACTTTCTTACTGCTGGCTCACATACTAACGTGGTGCACAGAGGTTGGCGTCTTTCAAAAGTGCAAGATAATACATGCTGTCCATTTAGTAAATTTACCATAAGAATATCCAATATGCAGTGTTTAAACCCCAGTGTGCAAAATACAGGGAGGAGAAAATGCAAAGGTTATTTAACACATGCATTGCAGTTTACCACACTTAAAGATGCTAACTGTCTATAAATAATACCTTTTGAAGGGCAGGTAGTAACTGTTTGCACACTGTGCACACATGACTTCTGTCACTGTAGACAATGACACAATACACAGAGAACTGACTTTTTCTATTACGTTAATATTAATATATTTTTTCATTTTGTTTATTTTTGGAGTGGAGTATTTTTGATTTTACTAACAGTGTTGACTTTGTCACAAATACTCTCCCATATATTGTTTTTTCTAGTAATTTTTTGTTGTTATAACTCACTATATTTGTTACCTTATTCCACGAGAACTTGATCAAATTTTATTTTGACTTGCAGCTTTCTGCTTGTCCAACTCTCCACTAAGATACGCAAAATCCTCATTTAAATACTGCTGTCTCCACCCTGTTGCACCTGTTTTCATTCATGCAGTCATTCTTAGTAGATCACCCACAAAATGCACGCAAACTAAACATGCAACCTATTGCACTGTGCATGCAATTTTTTACCCTTTACTTGGTATCTTAGTAAATCAGGCCCTAAGTGTAATAAAATCTACCAGAGTAAAAAAAACAAGAGTAATGCTTAAATTTAATCCACAAAAAATGAGTGGTTATCTGAATTGAAATAATTAAATCAAAATGAATTTGAATACAAACATTTTTCTTTTTCCTAGTAAATAGAAAAAGGAATGAGCAGAAATTCAAAATTGCTTTGACTTGCTTTTCATATTTAGAATAAAAGATAAAATCCCTAAAATATGATATAGAAACAAGATATAGAATACACATGCAAATAAGAGCTGTCAATTCATGATACTCTCTAATATCTTTAATTTAGTAATGCTTAATATACAATGTCAAGAGAATATTTAGCACATGCATAGATTAACTGAGCTCAGGGTTTTAAAGGTTGAGGTCTTACGGGATCATATTCACATGGACACTTAAACACACTTGCCTTTGTCATATTTAGTGTTCTACATAGATCTCCATTTGTGCAATTAGCTAACTGTACAATGGACAGCTAAATGACATCATTACTGTGGTTGCAACTTCTTATTTGTTTCTTGTTTTCTCTCCAGGTCCCTGAGATCATCAGTACACTGAGGCAGGCTGGCAAAAGCTCTGCCCGCAACAATGAAACAACATCCAACAAAATTTCAACAGGTTCTGCAGGCACTGAATCGTCAGAAACATGCCTCAACTTCTCCTCTCTTTCCACAACGACAAGTTCTGCAGCACATGCAGCTGCTGTGTCTCCAACAACCTTTGCCAAGAAATTTGAGGTGCTGTTCTGTGGGCGTGTGAGCGTTGCTCACAAGAAAGCCCCTCCTGCCCTCATTGATGAGTGCATCGAGAAGTTCAGCCAGTTGCATGGCTCAGCAATGACTGATAAAGGAGGAAGTAGTGGGGGATTGGTGGGTGGCCTGAAGAAGGCATTATCCTTCCAATCAAATGGACTTGGGAGTGCTGCTGTAGGTAATGGTGCTGTAGGAAGCCCCACCACAACGAAACGCCCTGTCCTGTTCAAACAAGACCCCAGCTTCCCCACTCTGCATACCCTGGATGAGAACGGGCTCTCACCAGAGATCTCTCACGCCAACACTACTGATGCAAACACCCTTTCGCCTGGAGTACAGCCCACCAGCCTGCAGGAGAACAGGACGATGCTGTTCACGGTGATTTTTTTCATAAATGGTTACTAATGCCCTATACGGATTTGCAAAAACTGTCATAGATGTAGCTTCATTTTTTTCATCTTAGTCATTCAGTTTTTTTTAACTCTCTGGATTTTTTGATCTGAGTGACATAGAGAATTTATTCTAATATTTTCTGAAAATATACCATGTTCTTAATCTGAAAGTATCATATTTCAAATTTGTGTGCATACCAAAAAATACTACAGTAACAAAGTGAAGCTGCTCAGTGTGATCTCGTTTCAGTAAATGTGGATAATGGTAGGGAAAAACTGCACAGTTCCTCCCATAAGTGTACATAGGACATTATTGACTTTTAGCTACAGAAGGAAAAAGCTATTTTGGGTTGTGCAGCAGTGTCATGCTTTGTACTCGGATGTCAGTCATTGTAGGCTTTTAGAGCTACATATTTATTTGTGTGGAGAACCATTCTTGTGGTGGAACACTTCAAATTAGTCTGCAAATGATGGAAATATGAAAAAACTGAGGCAAAACTCTGAAGCATGACTATTTTGTGGCAAAATTGAAACTCCAAAGCATGTTTCAAAATATTAATCTACCCAAAATGTAGTTTCTTAACATAACACCCATTCTGTTGAGGATAGTTCTGCATTACTGGCATTTTAAATAAAAATAGGCGCTACTGGCTCATACCTACATTGCATCACATTTTTGAACTATTTATCACTTACTGTATTGGTATAAAACGTGTTAGTCAATATACCAAAGTGGTTTTGATATAGAGGAAATTGCAAAGCACACTGCTCTTATGTCAAATTGTTTCACAAAGGTTCATCAGACATCTTTGTTGAAAGTAAGGCTATGTATAGGCAGTAATGTGCAACTTTAGAATTCCCAAATTATAAGTCCTTACACCCAGCAGCACACACAAGGGCAAAAAGACCATGTGCATCACTCTTTGGAGCGCTGTGTGATCTTTGCCTGCTCAGTTGCTGCACCAGGTGATGAAGCATCTCTATGGTGCCCCAGTAGAAGGCTGTGAAGATTTGGGGCCTCAGACCAAATTTTTTACACACCACCCTTTACACAACTGTGCTTTTGATGGTGGTTGTTCCCATCATGGGCATGATCTTGAAGATGTATATAGAGAGATATTTGTCCTGGCCTCACTGTTTGAGAGCACCTCCTCCCTGTAGGCTATCTTGTTGCATGGCAGATCATGCTTGCAAATGCTTGCTGCTGCTCAAAATGCGCCAAGTCACACTATCTTAATTGACCTCTTTATTTGACCTCAGGGACCTTCTACCAGCACGGGTTTTCCTGTTTATGCTCTGGACAGGAAATGGTCACCACTGGCACAGGAACCACCAGGGCCTGTTGCTATCCCCCTCAGCAGATACAGACATAGCATTGACAGTGATGGTACATCCTGCTGCTGACATGGACAGACAGAGTTACCTCATCCTGGTGACATCATCACATTTGTTTCCTCAATTTTGAAGACACATTAATTTCTAGTCTTCCCCTTGAAAGACACTGATGATATGATTTTTCATAATGTGAATAATGTGATATTCAATAATGTGAATAACAATAATATATAAATATATATTTCTTTTGAGATATACAATGAAAAACCTAAAAATTATATTTAAGCTTCATCATCAATTCCAGTTCACTTTTTTACGACATAACATTTGTAGAACAAATCAATAGATAAAGGTTTTCCAGACATTCAAATATATCTAATTGAAAGTGTGACATTAAGNCACACACACACACACACACACACACACGTGCACACTACAGAATTCAAGCCATCGACCCTCATTATGCAATAGTCTTAACTGTATCATTTGTGTTTTTCTTTGTGTTGTAGGTTGGCAGGTCGCAGATCTTTTTGGTCAGTCCAGACACTAAAAAAGTTGCCATAGAAAAGAGTTTCAGAGAAATCTCATTCTGCTCACAGGTATAAAACGCTGGACATCTACACAAGTGTCTGTTTTATGTTTGTGTGTGATTGTTAACCTTTCCTAAAATGCCTGATGATATCTTTTCAGGGTATTCATCACGTGGACCACTTTGGCTTCATTTGCAGGGAGACAGTGGAAGGAGGGAGTTGCCACTTTGTTTGTTACGTCTTCCAGTGCACAGATGAATCACTGGTGAGATGGTGTTGTGTGCATTCTCTTTTGTGCATTAACTGCCCATATTTGTATCAATAACAATGTTGGCAAGGTACAAATCAAAGTTGTTACCATTGGTTGAATTCATTGGCTCATTTCTAAAACATTTAGACACCTAGAAACAGCCTTTGTATAACTGCTAAAAGATCGGTTCACTGTTGCTCATATCATATAATAATATCCCTTCCTCGTGTATTTGTAATGTAAGTGTTGGGGACAGAATCCTTATTTTGTGCTAAAATGTGTGTTCCAAAGTTTATCTGAAGCAGAAAAGAACTTTGGCTGTCTGAGTTAAAGACTTTTAAGAGTGGAAGATATCGGATAGTGTGCTAGGATAGTCCGGTGGTTAGAGCACATACCACGTATACAGAACTGACCGGCAAATGACCGCATACAGTGGGGTCATTTGCTGCATGTCTCACCCTCTCTCTCTCTCCCATGATTTCCTGTCTGATTACTTTCGAATAAAGGCATCTGTGCCACAAAATCTTATAAAAAAAATGGAAGATATCTACTTTTTGATTAACCCAGATAACTGAAGCCTAATATTATTTTAAAATCAACTTCTGAATCAAGACAAGAACTGTGAAGGACTTCACTTCCATTGAAACAATCTGCTAATGGCTAGTATGAACCGCAAGAAAAACCAGTTTTGAGTGTTTATTAGTATACCTGACCTTTTACACTTGAGCATGCGGATGTGTAACTCATATGTATGGGGTGGATTAGGTTAAAGTGGGACACTGAGTAATGTGGGACACATAATCTCCAATGCCTTTATCTTCTTCAGGTTTTTCTGCGCTCTCTGATTGCGTCACTAACCAATAGTCCGCATAAGCTTTGGCTTGCATTGACTGCACTGTAGTGAAAACTAGCACATTCAAAACAGTTACTAGGTTCACAGTGGGACTGTTAAAAAGTCACTTTATTAAGATGTATTGTTTTTTTTTCATGTGACAAAGTAACTATGTAGATTATCAATATGTGGTCAGTATGTCAAAATAACATTTCTTTATATAACTGCTGCTACAGTTTTGGACATGCAGAAAGCAGCTACTCAGCTCAGCTGGTTTCCTCTCATCTGAACGATTAACTGAGGGGGAACATGAAGTGATATGTGCAACTCTGGTGATTTATCCCTATCATGATAGTTTGACAACTATATTAAAGTTTGACGATCAACCAATCATAAAGAGTGAAAAGCATGATGTCACAAGTGCGTTACTATAGTAGCCATTGCTACCGTTGCTATCAAAGGTTTTTTTTCTTTAAATATCTTTTTAAACATTTTCTCAGTTTTTCTCCAAATCAGTTTTTAAAGTCCAATCTTTATTTAAACATTTGATGTCAAGTACAATCCGTTTCGCCAAGCATAACACGTGACATATTCAGAGAGTGCAAAGCAACTCGAGTCAATCCTGTAACCTGAGCAGATCCTGTACCAACATCCCACATTACCCTAATCCACCCCCCCTTTTGTATACCAGTATTTGGCTCTCAGTCATTTATTAGTCATTTGATGAGCTCACTCAGTTTAATTTAACACTTCCCAAGTGAATTGAATTGAAATTTGAGTACCAAAGTGCATGAAGCAGTTTTCCGTCAGTGTAGTTTTCTGTCAGTCGAGATTGAATGCAACTCTTAATTCTTTAGACCTATGACTGTAACAGATGAGTGCATCTATGCTCCACTTAGTCATGATGTACTAAATGGTCTGATAAAAACCTTCAACCATTAGATGGATGTTATGTGCTGTATAATAGTCAGCTAATGTTGCTGTGTGATTAGCTTATACTAGAGACTTGATGGTTGAAATAATGAGTCATTCAGTCTCCTTCAGTAAATATCAGTAATTGCATGTCTGTCATAGCTGCCAATGTAAACTGGGCAAACAGTGGGGAAAAACTGGATATTCTTCTCACTGTTGTGTAGACTATATCCCTGTATGGCAATACTTTTTTGTTTTTCTTGCTATATTTTTCTACATAACATTTTAACCATGTGCTTATGTCTGTAAAGGCCCAGATTTCCTACAGACATTATTCAAACTTCTTACGTAACAAGATAGTGGAACTGCATTAACAAAAAAGGTCCTTAAATATTCAATATTTATGAATTCTTTGTTTAATAATAGACATGTTCAGATTGTAAAAGGCAATGTGAATTCACACTGGAAGAAGGAAAAATTGGAATGGTGTGTGGGGAAATAATATACAAAGACTGTTCTCTGCTCTTGTACTGTAGGTGGACGAGATCATGCTGACTTTGAAGCAGGCATTTTCTGTGGCAGCCCTGCAGCAAAATGCAAAGACCCAGAGTCAGCAGTGTGAGAGCTGCCCTATGCAGCAGCTCCACAGACTGTGTGAGAGAATAGAAGGTAGAAAACTGTGTGCGGGTACTGTATGTGTCGGGAAAATCAGACAAATGAATAACATTTTAGACTTAGATATTTACACTAGTGTCTGTAAAGAAAATCAAAATCATTTAATAAGTAACTTTTACACATTTACATACATAAGGAGAAAATCTGTTTACATTCAATTTGAAATCCAGTAAATAAGTGGACTATTTAATTATAGTTTTATTAATAGAAATAATTATCAAATTATGTTCAACACGTTAACATTTCAAATGAATTAGATGGATAGCAAAGGACTGATGCTGTTGACACTGCTCATGTTGGCTGACACAGTTATTAAACCTTCACACAACAAATGTTACAAGTCATCTGATTTGAGGTAGCATGAGTAATTTGGATAATAAGCTTGGTATTTTTGCATGTGTTCTTGGTTAGTATCTAGCCTTCATCACGTTTCAAATTTGCTGGTTTTCACATTGCAAGAACAAACCAGCTAACCAGTGCATGCTTAGAAATATGTATAAAATTGAATCAAATAATCTTTATATGTTATATAGAAATTTAGCAGAAGTCATCTTGAGTTTGCTCTGACTGTAGGTAGTAGTGAGACTACAATGTTTAAAGTTCTGGTAAAATAATCAATGTTTGGTGAACATTATGATGTATCACTTTTCATCTCTGACAAATAATGTCTAAATGAAGATTATGCTAAACCTTATCTGGACGAGCTGGTCACCAACTAAGAAGACATGTTCAAAGTGAGGTTGATAAACTGGTTGAGGACAGGCGGATTTTCTATGTTTACATTCCCAAAATAACAAAGCCCTCAATTTTGTCAATAGAATTATCACTTAGATAGCTGCACCCCAAAGGTCTATGGGCATAGTCGATAGGCTGCTTGGAATATATGAAGAAATACCACTGCACCTCAGTACCTGCCATATAAATAGTTTATGTAAAACTAAATATAAAATGAGACTTGCATTGTCTATAGTGTTTAACTCTGTATTTGTGTTCAGGTCTGCACCCATCAAAAACCAAGCTGGAGCTTCAGAAACACTTGGCCACTCTGGACAACCAGGAGCAAGCATCAGTTTTTGAAAACACTATGGTAATGTATTTATTTTGTCAGTGCACCTGTAGGGCAGGTTGCAAATTCCATGGATACCCTTTGAGGTGACTACAAGTTGTAGTTGTTCATAGTTGTAGTCTACAACTATGAACAAACCAGTCTGTTTGCACTTTAGTGAAGTAAAACAAAACTAAATCACTGTGGAATCACAAGTTTTGCCTTTGGGATTTGTACACATGACTTAAATATTTCTGCCACCTCATCTCTGTTTATACTTGTTGGCTTTCAATATTTTTGTCTCTGCTCACAGAAACACAAGTACCTCAATCAATCACTGGAAATGATTAACCTTTTCTTTATACCTTTTGGTGTTATTTATCCATCATTGTAGCTAATGCACAGTGAAAGGAGACATTTTAATAGTGTGCCAGGCCAAAAATGCCTTTGAATAGTTATCTATGATTCAACTGACATCTGCTGGTGATGTAGCTGAACTGCAACACTACAATTTCTGTAAGCACAGGAGTTTAAAGGAATAGTTCATCATAAATGAAATTCAATTATTATCGACTCACCCTCATGCTGATGCACATTCCGGAGTATTTTTTTAATTGCTCAAGGTGCAGCTAGAGACCCGGGAGGATTTTCGTCATCCACCAAAATTCATTTAACGAGAGTCGCTGGCACTCAAGACGAAAAGGTCCATAAAAGTACACAAAAACTTTGTAATATTCCTCATCACTTCATCCCACTGTCCTGAATGGCTCACTATACCAGAGCCTGTTTGGAGGCACGCTTGTGTATTCATACACTACGGGGGCTGCGCACAGAGAACTCGCAACAAATACATACTAGACATTTTTTCTTTCAAAGTTTCATGTCACTAGTGCAGGCAGGTCCCTCTTGTGTTTGTGCGTAGCTCAGTCGCTCAAAGCAGGATGCAAATACCGGAGTGTACCGTATCTCTCTCTCTGCTGTGGCTTCCATAGCGCAAGCAGATGCTCGCGTGAGCGTGCCCCAGGCAAATATAATGCAGGACTGCCTAGGTTAGAAAAATGTACTGACGTTGTTTTGAGTGAAACCTTAATTTTACCCCTTCAAGACACTTGAGTTGCAGTGGACGAGCAGTATGGAGGAATATTACAAAGTTTCTGTGTACTTTTATGGATCTTTTTGTCTTGAGCACCAGCGACTCTCGTTATATGGATTTTGAGGACGATGAAAACCCTCTCGGGTCTCAGCTGCACCTTGAGGGATAAAAAAAATACCTTGGAGTGTTCAATAGCATGAGGGTGAGTTGATAATGACTTAATTTCATTTTTTGGTCAGCAATTCCTTTAAAGTGTCCCAGATTTCTAACATTATTATGAGAACCTAATATAGAATACAGAATTTGATGGCCAGTCAGTTTTATTCATCCCACATAATCCTGTTTTAGGCTCCTGATTTTGGAGGTTGACACTCTTTAGAATGTTTAAATTATAGGAACCTTCACAAATCAGCACAGCGTATATAGAAGGTTTGGGTGACATGGCTGAAATCTGTATCACAATAAAAGTGTTTCATATCAGTCAATAACAGTAATTATTGATTTTTTTATGACCTATTTAAAAAAAAGGCTGGGAAAATCTTTGATTTAAACATTTTATTGTAAACTTTCCTCTGATGTGAATCACCTCTGTTGAATAATCAAGGCAGACAGATAAAATGAAAATGTCAACACTTACCATGTATTTGTATGGTTTAGATGTTTTGTCATAAAGCACTGATGCCGAGTACCTCTCCAGGGTTTGTTTGCTTCTGTGGTGTTGCTTCTGCTGTAGCAGCA
>JANJYP010107765.1:0-38996 GCA_024605115.1 Rastrelliger brachysoma | reverse complement strand
GGGGAGGGCTTTGTTTAGCTACTCTGACACATGAGCAGGTACATCCAGTAATATAATTATGTGTTTGCAATGTTAATATTTTCATCAAGTTGACTCAGTAGAAATTTCCATATAACATAGTGTAGCATCTTTTTAGCCCTTTTGAAAATCTTATATGCTGATGTGCCTTTAAGTGATCGTCAGCAGAGCACCATCCCTCATTAAGCAATGTTGCATGATGGCAGTGGGGACAAATTATGTGTAATTATGGCCATGATTAAAGGCTGATTCGTCCTGGTCTTGGGGGCTAAACAGAGATATGTAACGTCACTATTGGACAGTAGGACCCTAGGGAGGGCTAAAGATTTAGATGCTAGGGTCAGGAGGTCAAAGGGTACAGATTAAAACAAGGGGATTACTGTATTTAACGTTTTACAACCTCATAATGTTCACAGGCTACTGGTCAAATCACCCATTCCCCAGCCACTTACAATGGGATAATGGGCTGGTTATCATGTCGAAAGAAGCTAGATAGCCGACTCTCCTGAAAGTGTGCGCTGGAGCTGAAAAAAAATTAGATAAAAAAGATTAATTTTCAGCCACTTTCACACCAAGTCAATTTAGTTTGTATTGACATGATTTTGTCCAATATAAAAGCAGCCATTGTGTCATCAAATCAGCGTTCAGGGAAAGCTTGCAGCAAAGTGATCTGTTTGTGTTGTACATGTAGCAGGACTTCAGGTCAAATTATTTATGTCAGGCGCAGCAATTTATTACCAAGCTGCTATTGATTGGGTCCTCCTGACACTGTCATGTAAATTCAGGAAGAATCATGGTCGGCAGCTGCAAGTTACACACACACACACACACCGTAATGAAGCTGTTCAAAATTGCCCTTCATTCTTGTATTGGTTATACTTCTTACACCACAGTTTATGTCACTCTGCTAGATCAGAGGATTCTATACAAATCAGCGGTGCGTACATTTTCCCCCTTGTCCTCTTTTTTAATGTACCATCTAAAATGGAAAGCTTTGATATAGAATAAGCTTATTGGTAGTGTGATCATTCAGCCCAGTTGAGGTTATAAAAAAAGATGTGCTGAACCTCTGGGGTCCTGTTAGGGGCAGTTTTACTCCAACTAGAGCCTGGAGAGCACTTGACTTGGCTGAGGTGAGATTGCCGCTGGGCAGAAGTCTTCAGGGCCTGCTTGTCCTTCTGATAGCTGGCCATGATAGATCAGCCTCTGTCCAGCTAGAATTGCTCTCTTTCCTTTTTCTATCTCCCTCTTCCTTTTCCCCCTGTGCTTTGGTCCCCTTTCACTCCCTGCTGCTGCTGCTCCCTTTCTCTCTTCCTTATCTCCCTCCTCTTTGGCCCATATCTTCTCCTCTCTTTTATCCTCCATTTCTCTCCCTCTCACTCTTTCTCTTGCCATTTTTTCCCCTTTTCTTTCCCTCCCTCTGTCTGGTCTGTTGTCTGATTGAGGGTGAGTTACGAGGGGGCTGCAGCTGGAGGGGGCCACCGTGCCTCGTAATTACATCTCTTTTTATTACCCGCGCTAATGGCCCTCGGGGAGAGGGAAACAATAATAAATTAATAGAATATGAACTCCAGCTCAACAGAAATCTCCAGCATTTCATTTTGGACCGTCCTGTGCTCTGGCAGATGAAACGGTGCTCTGATTAATCTCTGCGAGAGGTTTGAAGCAGCCGTCTGTGGGTTTGGGCTGCCCCCTCCTGCCTGCAGCCGAGGGCTTTTGGAGAGATAAAAGGAGAGATGATGGTTTTGGCTTCTGTTGCTGGTCCTTAGTGGTCGTGTTTTTATCCTTTGGGCCATGAATGATGGTGTGTTGATGCAGTTAGTGGTCAGCTAGGCTCCTCTGTAGCATTGTTTTCTGTCACCTATATTTATATTTGTACCTTTGTCTCAAACTGAACTGAATTTTAGCGGTAGTCATGCAGAATAGACCTATTTTACATTTTGTAATTGTGAAAATGAAAATACCTTTAAAACATAAATGTGTTATCTTTGACATCAGCAGGATGCTTAAGTCAAAGTGAACAAAGAAAAACTCTGCATTGTTATTATAGCTGCATTCTTGCCACAAAGACTTTTAGAGAGAAATCTGCCAGTGCACTCAGCAGTGGAGTGGAAAAGGCCCTTCAAGTGCGCAGACAGGCCTCCCTGATTTGGTCAATATTGTGTCATGTTTGGTCAAACCCCGCCAAGGCAGTGGGCTGGAAATGAAGATGTAAATATTGATATTTCATTAGAGGAAATCACCCACTCCGACGGCACTTAACCGGGCCACCTTCAGAGTGCGGCGGCCGGAGCGCCGTGTGACCTGCAGAGTCGGGAAGTCACTTCATTACTCGATTAAATTGAGTGGAAAAAGGCGAGGCAACGACACGAGATCCCATTTGGAGCGATAATTTAGGCCCTGAAGAGAGGGGATAGAGCAGGGGAAAAACACCACCTCTCCATCTCACAACACTGGATTAAATTCAAGGACTTTTAGCGTCAAAGGTAATTGTAGGCTGCTGGGTTGTGTGTGTGCATATGCCTGAGAGGTGTCTGCTGTATCAGAACAACTCTAAAGCCTCTCCAACAAGCCCTAAACAAGGCCTTCACATGGGCTGTCACATTGGGAGCAATGCTTTAGTTCCGCTTCAGTCCTCCTTGGCATTAAAAGGCTAGACAAAGCTTCGCCTGTGATTGTGATGCCAACCTGATGCGGCAATCAAGACTGCGTCCATGCTTGCATGACAATTTCCCTCCGGCCAGTCCACATGCCCAACTTAATGGCCATGTATGCAGACAAGGAAATAACACAACAGAAGATTTTAACATGCTGTCTGGATATGTGTAATGGCACAGGCCTTTACAAACTATGGCTTATTGCTTCCACTGATAATAGTCAGGTGTTTTGAGTGCTTTCGGCAGTTTGCTTTGTTGGGTCTAATTTGGGCTGAACGCTCTGCAGACCTCTGACCAGTCCAGCCAGGCACTACCACCTTTCTGTTAGTACTCTATTCTACTGACTATTGATTCCCCTTCAAAATGTGAAGGCCCTCACATTCTGATCACAATCTGTTAATTAATGTATCCTCCAGCTCTCCCCCTGCAGTGGTCATCACCACGATAAGAGAAATTGAACACTCAGGTACTACTCTCTGTGGCTCTTCTTTTCTCCCAGTCTGTCTCCCTCTCTCTCACACACACAAGCTTTCTCCTTCCTGTTTCTTTTTCATTTTCCCTCATGCTTCCTCATGATGCCTCTTATTCTTCTCAAACTGGCCGACGGTGCGTGTGTGTTCATGGTGTCCTGGCAGGAAGCGATAAACATCAGGCTGGTGACTGCACCCCAGTGAGATCATTTATATTTAAGAGAAAACGTGGGGCATAGGGGTGGTGAGCGCCCCGGTCAATACTGTAATCTATCGCCTCTTAATCACGCAGTGGCAGGTAGCGGGGCAACAGCAAACTTGTAAAAGCAATCATATTAATCAGGGGCGGAGCTGAAGAGCCTAATATGCTGTCAGAATGAGCCGCCTGCAGGCATGCAGCGCAAAGGAAGGGGAGGTGGGAGATGGGAGGGGAAAGGGCGGGTTGTGGGGGTTCATGCAGTTTATTGACAGCTGAAGGGTACTATGAAGAAAAAAAAGGATGAGATGGTTATCTGGCCCCCACTCTTTCTTCTTTTTTCTTCTTGGCTTTACACTTTTTAATTTGTTTGAATTTGTCACAGCTCATCTTGAGGGGACCTGCCTGTTAGTCTTATTTATTTATTTTAAAAATAATACTTCCTGCAAGTCAAAGTCATGCTTCAGCTTGAGTTGGATGCTTCGTTTGTCACGCATGGCCATATACAGCTGTGTGTTCTGTAGTCTTGGTTGATATGGTTGTTGCTAAGATTTTTTCATGTGTTCATTGCATTGCTCACTCTCATATTTTGGATTGAATTCCAGCTTAAATGTGTACAGATGTATTAGAGAAAGTGATATTTTGAGAAAAGATACTTAAGTCCTACTACTATAGTTTCATATAACAGAGTGGGCTCCTTGGGAGGAGGGTCTTGAAAAGGCAGGAACTAAAACAGCCTGTTTCAGACAGAAGGCAGACCAGGGCTGCCTAAAGAGTCAATACAAGGAGTATTTTGAGCTTTGCATCACGCAAAGATATTCCAGCAGAGCCATAGAATAAAATATAGACCTTTAAATGTGAGTAATATGTCCCCTTTATTATACCATTGCACCAATATATGTAGTTGTGTTTAAGAGGTTTGATGTACCCGAGCCAAATTCAGCCCACCCAGCTGCTGTTGGAGAGTGGAGTCTTGGTTTTAAGCTGGTCTTCAGGGTGGGCTTGAACCNGTGTGTGTGTGTGTGTGTGTGTGTGTGTGTGTGTGTGTGTGTGTGTGTGTGTGTGTGTGTGTGTGTGTGTGTACATTGGTATGTTTTGGGTTTTTTTTATGTGTATAGATTTTTGTGCATACATGTATGTAAGCATGTGCTTTGCATGTCTACACTTATGTCTGTTTGTTTTCTACTGTGTGTGTGTGTGTGTGTGTGTGTGTGTGTGTACATCCCCTCATCACCTCCTCCTGCTACACAGTTCATGTCATGTCCTCAACCCTTCCAATGAGAATGTGCCTCAGTGCTAATCCCCCTCACACCAATAAAAGTGTGACAGGATACAAGGGGTAACCACATGGCTTTGTGTATCCCAGACCTTTGCACCGATTTACTGTCCTCACTTAACAGTAAAGCCCACTCAAGTGCTCTGACACCGGCTTCAAAGAGGACCTTCCACTGTGCATTTAAAATTAAACACCCCTTGCTAACATGTGCTTCGGCATGCACTCCAGGCTGCAGAAGCTTGACAACTCATGTTTGGTGTACTGATCAATGCTGTTTGCTTTTTCTTATCTTTTTTATTTTTAAACACTTTCTTTAATAAAAGAAGACATCTGTTAAATCATGGAATAGATACATATATCCATTTTGTACTGTAGCCCTACTGTTCTCATACAGTATCTTCCTCTGTTGTTCCAGGCTTTTCCACCCTGTCTCTGGGAGACCAGATGAGTCTACTGCAGAGCGCCTGGATGGAGATCCTCATCCTCAGCATTGTGTTTCGCTCGCTGCCATACGAAGACGAGCTGGTGTATGCCGAGGACTACATCATGGATGAGGAGCACTCGCGGCTGACAGGCTTGCTCGACCTCTACGTCTCCATCCTGCAGCTGGTCCGCAAATACAAAAAGCTCAAAGTGGAGAAGGAGGAGTTTGTCACACTCAAGGCCATCGCTCTCGCCAACTCAGGTGAGGTATTTTCAGCACACATCAGAGGTTATATTCTGGCATCATTTGTTTTAACTGAAATAAAAGTTTTGTGCATTTTGATTAAGACTGTTTCAGATAAGCAGTAAAAAAAAACAAAAGAAAGAAAATGCATTTAATTTGATTGTGATGCCAGCAAAGAAGTGACTTATTCCATCATCACTTGTCACGTAAAATATTTTAAACATTTTATTATTCCATAATAATAACATAGAAATTGTATTCATATGAAAACATAACAAATATCATTATAATTTTGCAAAAGTCTTTTGTTTAAACTAATATAAAATAATTACCTCTGAATTAAAAATCGCAAAGCAGTCATAAATGTGGAATAAATATACTTTCATTTATTTCATTCCATTATTTAATTTATTGGGTTTTTTTCAAATCAACTAAAATTCTTAAATAACTTTATGCAATAGAAATTTTTAAAAGTTTCATATTATGTCAACTGAAATGTGAAAATTAAAAGTATTACATATTTATATAGTCAAATATATAATAACACCTTTTACTTTAACCGACCAAGTAGGAGAGAGCAAAATAATAAACCTCTTGCATTTTTACCCTCTGTAATTAATTAATATTCACCTAATATCTGAAAAATATTCATACAAAACATATCTTTATTTTTTAATAGTCAATAATTCAAATAAAAAAAATTTAGAATGAAAATTTTCAGTTGTGTTATTTAATGACTGGGCATCTGAGTTGTTCATGTGAGACAGACACTGTAAACTGTTATGTTGTTGCCAGAAATGACATTTCTTAGTTTTTCAGGAGATTCTCAGTGTAACCTTTAGTTTGGAGCGTGAGATGGAGAGATGGAGAAGATAAGGGCAGGGTACAGAAAAGAGGAATGGAGGACTGATCTTTTTTAATTGAACACCTTCCATGTTGTGGTATTTCTCCAGTGCTCGCTCTCCCATTCTTTCTCTATCTCCATAACAGTAGCTGCAGGGCACAGCAGCCACAGGAGATAAATATAGCATTTCATTAGGAGCATAGGGGCTGTCAATAAAATGTGTTAAGTCGAATGGAATGAGTATCAGGGAGTGATAGGCCTCGTTTGTTCCAATGTGAAGATGGCATGCTGCTATTGACAGGCTCCTTTTGAGGAGGCAGGACCTGTCCCGCTCTGATCAATTGCACGCCTGGGTCATCGGGCTCCTTTCCCTTGTTTTGTCCAGGCTGAAAAATGAAAATGCTGATGGTGGGGCTTTGCTTTCAGACAACAGAGCTTTAGTAGGGAGGTGAGGTGTTGAGGAGAGGAGGGATGGGGGTCGAGGAGACAAGAGGAGGAGGAGGAGGGTGTCCGCAACGTTAGAACAAGGTCTCGGTGAGATCACTCTCCCGGGAGCCCCTCTGTCTGACAGCTGTGAAAATTCATAGCGATTGATTTTGTAATTAGCAGTTTATCAATCGGATCGACGTGTGCTCACTGATGGATTGCGAGGAAATTGTTTCTTCAGAGTTGTTTTTTTAAGTCTACCCCTCCTCCAAGGACTACAAGCTGCATGCTCGCGGTCTCCTGCTCTCTTTTCCTTCCCATCTGTTGAGATGTCTCTATCGCTCTTTTTATTTTTCACTTTTTTTACCCTCTTGTTGCAAAACATTTCATTATTGCATGGTTGAATTAAGGGTTATTAATAAACTGCATGTGTTTTGTGAAAACAAAATATTTATTTGATTTGTAAAAATGCTTTTTAGTTTGTTTTTCAAGCGTTTGTGAAAAGAACAATAGATAATTATGTCTTTTCATCCTTTTCCTTCATCCCTCCCTTCCCCATTCACTTTACAAAACGACCTACTTTATTTCACCACTGTGGATTTGAAAACCGTCAGGGTGAGAAATGTCTCAAGGTCTTGGGAATACAGTTGTTCTAGTCAATGAATTTGGGGCGAAGTCTGAAATCTGTTTTGCCTTTTATTGTCCCGTGTGGTAAAATATGCACCGCCAAGGTGAGATGAGTCAGGCAGCCAATGACATGCTGCCTCTAGAGTGCCAGACACCAGTTAACCAGTGAGAGAACCACAACCCCGGGCTGTCCCTGTGAGAGGATATGAGATAGAAACAGAAACAGAAATGGCGAGAATTGGAGGGCACTGCTGTAACATGATGTACAGTAGGATCAGTTAAAAAAAATGGCGACACTCTAGCGAAACATTATAGGAGTGAGGAACATCGGAGAGAAGCCTTCCAGATTGAAACTGTACACTGATCTAAAACTGGGCAGAAGGTGGGAGAGATTTGGGCTGACTGATGTGGACAGAGAGTCAGAGTTTTTGAATATAGGCAAATTGTGCAGAAATTATAGGGTTTTTAATACGTATATTTACACAACTTGTAAAAATGCAAATATGTTAAACACTGTAACACTGATATTTGAAGCCTATTAGTATTTGTTTTTTCCTTCATTCTGATGGTCACAAACCTCTTTGAGTAGTAGGAAACAAATGGAGGAAAGTGTTGTATTCATCTCAAGCTTGTTTATGGGATCCAAATCTATAAAAGAGCCCATTTTTTTCCTTTGTTTTTTTTTTGTTGTTTTTTTTTGTTTGTTTTTTCAAATAGTCTGTCCTTTGGAACACAGGTTTTTAATGGGGACTCCTTCGGCAGAGATTGGGTGCTATTAATGCCATTGTTACTGGAGGATAACATTGATTTTCAGTCTCGCTGGTCAAAGGTCATATGAATATCCTGCACAGTCCACCAAAGAATAAGTAAATAAATAAATAAGATAAGATAAAACAGATGCTTTTTTCTTCTTAGGATCTATTCTTTATCGTGTCAGGGTGTGATTTACGCTGATAATGTGCTCCATTCCTTACTGCACTGACAGAGCAGTAAAGATCAATCATGAGATTTAATTTTGCTTTTGAAAAATCCATTTCCCATCACTCCTGTTATATTACCAGTGTCTCAAAGTGCAAACTACATTTCCCACAAGTTACTTTTGTTTTTCTTTTCAAATTTGAAAATCCATCAATTTTCATGCCCCTTTTTGTTTTCTCGTCCTGTCAGACTCCATGCACATAGAGGACATGGAGGCGGTCCAGAAGCTTCAGGATGCTCTCCATGAGGCCCTGCAAGACTACGAAACTAGCCAGCACCAGGAGGACCCACGGCGGGCGGGCAAGCTGCTCATGACCCTACCCCTGCTGCGGCAGACGGCCACCAAGGCTGTGCAGCACTTTTACAGCATCAAAGTGCAGGGCAAGGTGCCCATGCACAAACTGTTCCTGGAGATGCTAGAGGCCAAGGTCTGATCAGAGGGTGGCTGGAGGGTGCGTTAGCATAACAGAAAGTGACTTGAACCAAGGCTGAGGGTACTCAGGAGAAGGAGACCCCCACTGACTGTGCTAAGCAGGACAGAGTCTGACCTCTCTCACTCCTCCTCCTCCTCCTGGAACCCTGGGACACTATCTAAAAAAGAACAAATGCAAAACTTGGTTATTAGTATAAATATAAAAATGATGCAGATTAATTTAAAATATATAAGAAATACTATGTACAGTAATAATTTTTTTGGTTTTTGTTAATTGTCAGTGGTCATGCTGTATATGAAGAAGGACCCCTCTGCCCCTCAGCATCTTCAGAATAAGTAGTTGCCAGTTCTTGTTAAAAAGATAAAATGTTTCTTTTTTTTTCAGAAAACTAAAAGTTCCTCAAATTTGTTCTGAAGACAGCAGAGGTGTCAACAAACATAAACAGACTCACTTGTCAAACAATTGTGTTTTTGCCTGAACTTGACCAGGACATGTATATATTTATTATTGGAAGACTGAGTGTACAGTTCAAAGTGTGGTGAACTTGGTGG
Source organism: Rastrelliger brachysoma (assembly GCA_024605115.1). NCBI lineage: Eukaryota > Metazoa > Chordata > Actinopteri > Scombriformes > Scombridae > Rastrelliger > Rastrelliger brachysoma. The sequence continues at coordinate 29,852 of JANJYP010107765.1, read as the reverse complement.
CCATTTTCTGTTGTTCTCCTCCTGGAAAAAAAGAACTAAAATTGTTACTTAAATGTGAACTCTTATCAGTTTAAATGTCCTTGGATATACCTCTCCAGAGCAGTAAGCCGTGTGATCTCTGTGGATCTGTCTCAGACTGGAAAACTTGCTGGTCCCATGTTTAACCAAACTAGCATAGGCAGTTACAGTAGTCAGTTGTCTTATTCTGTAGTAACTCAGCAATAAAAGGGAGCTGTGGGAAAGCCAGGCCTAACCTCCTATCTTTCATGTGCTTTTCAATGCTGCTGTCACTAGAATACCATGCCTGTGTATTTCATCAGTGAGACACGCCACTGCACCGCTGTTGCACACCAGTGTCTCTCCTGTCCTCTTGTGTCGGTGCTGTTCATATAACCCATTGAACCCCAAATTTGGTCATTGTTTAAGCCTGTGGAAATTGCCTCTTGGCATGCAAATAGATGACCTGATTCGGGCTAGGTGAAAGATGATCAGCGGGTTTGGTGTAGCAGTATCAAAGGATTTATGCAGAGTGGCAGAAGTCCAGGAGATTCCATGTTCAAACAATCAGAGGTCCATATGTCAACCACTCTATTTTGGGCCCCTTTAAGCCTGTGGCAGAGTCATTCCACACACAGGGAGCAAGGTGCCCAGCATCTGCTCTCACCATTTTAGACACCTCCCCATCTTTTAATAGCTGTGCCTGCATTTATAGAGCTTCAACCAAACGAAGGTATATGGCAGGTGCAGAGCTGGAGTGGTGGCACTTCACACTGGGTTTATTTTTAACCTAGCAAGAGGTTGTTGTCTGTGCAGCCTCCCTCCAGGAGTACAGTAGACACGTGGAACACTTCTTCTTGACCTCATGTTGACACAGTGGCTGGTGCAGAGTAACACCCTTCCCACTGGCCAGGAGGCAGGCAGGCATCTGTGAGGAGCCCTGAGGATGCCCAAGCAGGCACATGTGAATAGCTATGCAAGAAACAAAGTGTCAGCATGCTCCAAAGGGTAACAGCAACCTAACAGTGTGTCAGTACAAGGTGTCATCTCTGGTGGGTGAGAGAGAGATCTTGTGCTCCCTTCTCCCTGTGTTTAGCTAGATGTCCGTTACGCCGGGTGTGAGTAATACTGTAGTCCAGTCCAGCATAGTTGTACCGTCCGTCTCCACGCGAGTGAGAACGTGTTGGAGGTGAATGCTTATACTACTGAAGGATTTTATGTGATGTGATAAATTGTGGCGCTGTCACAACAATATGATACTGTGATCAACGGAATCCCTGACATTGCAGTAGGGTAGAGTTGCTGCCATGCTTGCGATATCAGTGGGTAGCTCTGATCCAGGGGCCGGCATCCCTTTTTTTTTTTTTTTTTTTTTTTTAACAGCAGCTTGAAGGCCACATAACAGAGGAAGACTACCCACTCCAGCACCTGATCTTCCCAACTTGAACTAGCCGCTGTCCAGTTAACAAGCTCCACTGTAGAGGGTGACAATATAACTTGAGTTATTTTACTGTTGTGCAATACAACAGGGACCAATTCTGACTGAAACCATGCTGAAAGCATGCTTTTACTTAGATTTGGGAGAATTTGCACGTTATTAGGTAACTTATTCTAAATCCCTCTAATCAAAAACATTTATCCTGTATATCAGAAGAACTATATTTGATTTGCGCAACTGGCAAGAAAAACAAGCTTTTTTGCTTGTTTCAACAAAAGTGCAGTATAAATGAACATTTTTGCAGAAAAACTTAACAAATAAAATTTTGTAGTGGCCCAAAATGATCAGCCATAAGAATCATTATATGGGGAATCCTCTCATCTCCCTTTTTTCTTTTTACCTGCAATATGGCACTGTGTTAAGTAAAAGAGAACATGTCTTACATTGCAAGTTGTGTCTAAGTGTGTAAATATATCAGCATCAATACAGTAGGTTGCCGAAATACCATTGAAAATAAAGTATGCAGCGCCCTGCTGACTACTACCTCATTATCATATTGTCAATATTTCTCATGCGTTCTGCTCTTTATCATCTTTACATGTCTGTGACATACCTGAGCCATCCATGTTTTTTATCAAAAATTGTTTCTGTCCCTCAGTGCTCCTGCCAAAATATTTGTAATTGTAATCTTCTCCTCCCATTCATTCTTCATAGATCTGTTTGTAAAGGTAAAGCATGCTTCATGTTGACCACATGACTTTGCCATCAGTGGGTGTGACCCCCATTTTGGTTACTAAGCGGGTATATGTTTTTATGAACATCAGTGTGTCAGAATTGGTCCCTTGATGACAAATTGCAGACAGGGGCAGGTAACTGATTTCCTGCTCCTGTGTTTATGAATATTTATGGTGTGAAATATATCATTTGGCAATGGTGTACATTGATATCTCTGATCGTTGAATCACCAATATCTGTGTAAATTTTACGTTTTGATTTTCAAAAAGGTAAAGGATCAATGAATTAAATACTCCCTGAACTCTGTGATTCTTTTGTCTTCTAACTAAATATTTTCTGAAAAACAAACTTCCATTGAACATTGAATATTTTATAAAGCACCTTCAGCCACAAATCAATATTTAGAGAATAGAGCTACACTATGAGTTTATGCTAGCAGCTCTGTGAGCATGTAGGCCTACATAGGCTAACAAACCTAGCATTAGCTTGCCAATATGCTCACAGTGACAATGCTGATTATGTTAACCATGTTCACCACCTTAGTTTAGCATATTCACATACTAACTACCAATTAATTATCACTAAATGCAAAGCACAGATGAAATTGATGGATGTCTTTAGTTTTGCAAGTTAAAGCAAGGTATTGGACAAATTGATATTTGATTCAAAATGTTGAATGCTCATCAAGTTAATCACTCTTCATTCTGAGTGGATCAAAAATGTGTGTACCAAATTTCATAGGAAGCCATCCAATAGCTGTTAAGATATCTCTGAGTCTGAGATCGCTTGCGTTAACATGGCTAAAACGAATAATAATTATTGGAGTAACTATTAGCAGGAGATAACTACCTCACTGCAAACATTTGCTCTTATTGGGATAACCGTCAGTATATTATATCTACTTCCCAGCAAACATTTTCTCGACCTGTGTCTAGATGAACACATCCAATCGATGTTGTGTCACATCATGACTTTAATTTGACTGTTTTTCAACACGATAAAATAATATCTGGGCAAAAATGACATAAAAAAATTTGCATTTTAGAGCGGGTTAACTGATTAAATACTGCCAGCACACATTTTCTAGATCTGCGTCTAGATGACAACATCCAGTCGACGTGTCACGTCGTGACAACAGATTTTTTTTTTACATGTAAACAATAGGAAAATATATTTAACTGAAAAAAAAAACACTGTCAACAATGATTTCCTCTACCTACTGCTGTATCAAGATGAAGACATCTAGTCAACGTCCAGTCATGTCAGGACATTGATTTCACGTCTGATTAACATCGAGCAGGCAGCTGGATTTCACTTTTATCTGAATGGCTGACATGACCGCAAATGACCGACGTGATTTCAACTGCTCTTAGATGGCATCACTTTACATTGCTAAAGACTATTTGAAATGGTGGAAATATGTTTGTGAATTAAAGAAAATAATGTAGTATCATGTATGTTGGCAATATGGGCTGAAATGTTTGTAATTCTAACGTCAATCTAGGAACTATTTTTCCTTGTGTAGTTGGCACGCCTGGTGCTTGAGGCATGCGCAAGAAGTAATTTTCAGTTGGCAAGGAAGAGACAAACGCTTGTGGAAGGTGAGCTTCGTAAATTACTCTAATTTAAAATGAAACTGTGTTTTATAAGAAATTATAAGCTTATCAATTACATTTTAAACTTTTGATTTTGTTGTTGCGTGGATTGTTACAGATAGCTGTTTTTTTCTTTGAAGCCAAGTGTCAAAAAGCTTTCTCCTATGCATTGTGCAGTGATCATTTGAAATAGTTGTTGTACCCAGTCTTCTGTTATTCATCCCATGGAGCAACCCTTACCCTAACTCTTCCCTCTGCTCAGTTTATTTTACCCATTCTACTATGGCCAGTCACACCCACACTGACTGGTAATTCAGCGACGGAACAGAACAAAAACAGTTCCCAGCAGACCAGTGATGGGTGGCAGGGTACGAGATGAGCCAGTCAGAGATTCACACAGGCCACCCACCCAACCAACCAGCCAGCAACCGCAACCACTGCAGGGCCAAAAGCTGTTGAAAATGGATCCGTCACAGGAAACAGGCAGACAGACACGCTAACACTGATGGAGGTGGGGGAAGTGTGGGGCTGTAGCTCCATTATTTCAGGAAGCTGATATTCCAGGGAGTTAAAGTATTCCCTTCTCTATATAATTATATGAGCCAATTTCCCTTTTTGAAATAATGTCTTGCTAACCAATTAATTGTAATAATCCTCGACATGGAAACAATGGCATCACAAGACAAGATGACTTGAGGATGAAAGGAAAGAAATAGGAGGCTCACACAGCATAAAATGTAGAGCTCAGATGCAAGGTGCTGTATATATACATATATTTTTTTCTAAAAAGCAACAAGCTCCTCATTGTTCATGCAAATCATCCAGCTGGACCAGATATTGCCATCAATAAGTTTCTCACAGGTACAGTAAGGCAATCATTTACCTCCATTGACAGGTCAAAACACCTTTCATTAGAGTTACGAGGCATCTCATCAAGATGCTGCCCCGCTCGCAGCTGTATGACTGCTGTGTATTGCTTAAGTGTGTTTCATTATTCCCAAAGCAACGTTGATGATAGTGAGGGAAAGGATTACACGTCAGGGTGAGTGATTGGGTTTGAACAGAGCTGCTGCATACACTTTGTATCAACCCAGGGCTCAAATTACACTTAGGTTGAAAACGGAGCACGCAAATGCCCAGGAGAGCTTGTGGCACAGAAATGAAGAGTGGGCCACCANTCTGTCTCTCTCTCTCTCTGCACAAACACACACACACACACACACACACATACACATCTTTCATCTCTTTCCTATGTCAAATTTTCTTTTGACTCCCCCCTCCTTCTCCCTTCCCCTCCTCTAGGTCTCTTCCTTGTTTTTGAGGCTCAACCATCCTTTATAGGGATTCTTATTGTTCCACTGATTCTGTTATGTGTATTTATTGCTCCATTTGTGAAATTGGAGGCACCGGCCGACAAGCCTATTACTATTCAATAACAAGAGCTGGGCATTTTCACAACCGGGGGCTATCAATGTCCCAGACAGAAATGTTACGTCACATCAATTTCAAACAAGAGACAGATTGCAATATTGTTGTTGTGTATTATAGTGTAGAAAAATTCACCCATCTCGTGCCGGCAGTCAGCAAGACGTCTTTCAAAGTGGAATCTTCTGATCTACAATAGAAGAACAATGTAAATGGCTAAAGAGTAGATCTATTTCCTAATATATCCTGGTTACTGCTGTCCTGTACCTGTCCCACTGGCAGTATATGAGCCATGCACTCCACACCTCTGACCCTGCCCAAGACTCCCGTTGGCTGATCAATAGGCTGTCAAAGTGCCTAGCAGGCACAGAGACCAGGTCATCTGAGATTTCGCCCTCTCATTGTCCATCTTCACTGTTTTAAGTGCATTTATCAGGTTACATGCTTGCTCTCCTCACCACTTAATGCATGGCTGAGCTGTCGTCCTAAAAAACCTAATGGCCGTCAGCAGACCTTTGTCCCAGTTTGTCAAATTACTTTGGTTACATTTTTCATCTGACCATTATGCAATCATACAATGAAAAGTGAGACTTTGGCATAAGTACAGTTTAAATACCCATTCTGATCCAATATCAATCAGCTGTAGGTGTCAGAGAAATATCTGGAACAAAGACTGAAAAAAAAGGCAAGGGAAATATTATATCAGGCCTTGTATTTCAAGAGTGTCATCGGTGGAGTTCACACTGTGTGCAGATATGTTTCTGGGCCAAACTGTGATTCCTTCAGAAGGAGCTACGTGAACAAGCCTCACTGTTTCAGCTGATAGGCACTACAGAAATTAAGCAAATATCACAAAATCCCCTGAGAACAGGTCCCAGAGGATGCAGGGAGAAGCGCACCATCAGGCACCGCCACACAGGATGCCTGTTAGGATGAGACCACGCTGACCCTCCAACACTGCAGAGAAAATCCTACTTTTAGTAATAAATCAATGGATTTGGGTTCCTGACCACTAAAACATTGCAGGAACGGAGAACTGGCTNCACACACACACACACACACACACACACACACACACACACACACACACACACACACACACACACACACACACACACACACACACACACACACACCATAACTGCATGTGAAGGGTTTTGTTCCATCATTTGAGATTTATTTGCCCAACTGTATCTTTATCTGTGCTGCTCACTGATATGAAGCTGTGGGGGAGCAGAAATATTTCCAACTATCTGCTGAATGTATCTCTCACCACCAAAGGAAAACACTGTTGTGGGATGTGGAGGGGCTCTTCTTCCACTGTTTTATTGCCTCTGCCATGTATTCACATGTTCTTATAGGCTTTTCCAATTTAACCACTGGTTTGGAAATAATGAAGGGAGATAAGGAGCATTGATAAGTATGGATACGTCCATCAAATGGAGAAAAACGCACATTGGGTGTTGTGTGTACTCACCTCACAGGCATTTAACACAATTACTGTGTTATTACTGTAGCTCATGCCTGTGTTTTGAATTATATTAATACATTTGCTTCATCCGAGTGTGCAGGTGTGATTGTTGGGTATGTTTTTGTAAATGTTAAACTTAATTAATTAAGAATTGTGTTTAAGTTTTTAATTTTTGCAGTTGCATTATTTATTTATTTATTTTTAAAGTTTTTGGTTCATCTAAATTAATCACATATTTCTGCTAAACATTGTGAATTAAACTTTCAAATCCAGTGAGTTAGTGTTAGGGTGATTTACAAAGAGAGACAAAGATTGTCATGTTTCATTTACAGACTGTCCTCACTATGACTGGGATGCCTTCTTGTTGGTACCGTGGATCCCTGGGTTTTCCTGGGGAAATGGTCAGGTCTCAACTCCAGAGGGAAGCCATGGATGGGCCTGACCTTTTCGGCATGTCAAGCAAAGGTTAGAAATCTCCACTGGCCTTAAAGCAAATGCACTTGTTTGCCATAATGGAGGAGGCCCCTGCCTTTTTCAGCTAGAGACCAGGTCTGGTCCCGAGAGACTTCCCTCTGATGGAATTCTCTCTACACACATACACATGCACATACGCACGCACGCCCGTGTGTGCGCGCGCGCACACACACACACACACACACACACACACACACAGTCTACTGTCTCCATCGCAGCCTGGTTTGCTGTATAAGTTCAACAAAGTGTCAACCTTTCTTGTTTCAAACAAACCAAACTTGACAGGTTTCATAACAATAAATTACATGCAGTATTTTAGGTTATCATGTTTGTCACTTCTGTGTCATTTGCATTTCAGAAGTAAATGAAAAGGATCAGTCAACAGCATCATCTGGGAAATAAATATATGATCAACCACCTACAGTAAGACCTCTGTAAGAAAAGCACCCATCCCTTATCCTCTTACAAGATATACTGTAGAAATCTCGTAAATACTGGAAGACACTCTGTCTGGAGCCTATAGACGTATTGTACATCATATAACACATATGAGCGCTCGTAATTCACATTTTATATTCATAAATGTGATTTTGTATTTAAAATATGACTCATAAAGCATGATATATGGAAATTGACAGATCATATGTGATTCCTGAATTAAATATCTTATAGATCACATGCTTTATATCATTTTCTCTGCTCTCTGCTCTGCTTGAGAAAGGAGCCTTGACCATGCAGGTAATTTACAGTGTTATGGGATGAGTGCAAAGCATGCTGTAAATAAATAAGAGCCGACCCATTTCATTTTAGGGTTGGGGCTGGGGTGTATCAACCCCCCACCATCCAACCTCCCCCTTACTCCACCCTGCTGCCTCTTTAAAGAAGTGATGCCCCTTCACTACATGTATATGTGTATCACCCGGAGAAGAGGGGGACCGCAAGCGACACCATGCAGTCCATTTGCTAATTTCAATATGGTGTCTGTCTGTGTGGGTATGGCCTTGGGCACAGTGGCAACCCCCTCTTAGCCCCGACCCCCAGCCCCCACCACCCTGTCTCTCCCTTGTGTCCCTTTGACCTTGTACTCAATAACAAACAGACCTCATACTCTCACACATACACACGCGCACACACATACACACACACACACATTGACTTTATAAGAAACTGCACGCAAATTATATCTGCTTTCCAGAATTTGATATACTGCACCTTACACTGAGATAGATATACATTTATCTTGCACAGTTAGACAAATGTATTCACATATTTTCAGCCTTTTATTTCAGTGTTTAGTGTCACTCCTGGAAATGAAAAATGCAGCAACTCAAACTGCCTCTTACATTGTCAGTGTGTAGCACACAAAGATTGCCTCTGTCGATGCCTGACAACCATCAATACCTCCAGTGTGCAGCTACAGGACTCTTCCTATTGTCTTTGTGTAGTAAAAGCTCACATATTGGCAGGCATTTTAGGACACTATTCAGTGGAATTAACACTGTCAATGAGGATANGTGTGTGTGTGTGTGTGTGTGTGTGTGTGTGTGTGTGTGTGTGTGTGTGTGTGTGTGTGTGTGTGTGTCCCCTATAGCTTGCCTCTTGGCCCTAGCTGCATTGAAATACACTGCAAATGACCGTGTTTGAATTGCTGCCATTTGCTCAATAGCGCTCTACAGTGATATGGCTATGATCATTGCCCAGCTGTACAATGCAATATCATATGAGCAAATTAAGTGTGCTTTTGTGCTAATGTTGTTCTTCTTTGTCACCTGTCCACCTTCAAATAAACTGTGTTTTTCTTATGCATGAAGTTATGAGGAGCTATAAAAAAAAATTGGAAGCAAAAAAGAAGCAACTTTTGTCTGTGTGCCACACTCTTTGATTGCAGTGTCGTTGTTTTGTCCTCACCGGACTCAGCAGGGCTGACTGACTGTTGTTCAAAGCTTTACTAGCCTATGAATCGTGATTAAAACATCTCCTGTGAAATGTTTTACGATTGTTGCAGTTTGTGCCTGTATCCACAACCTCCTAATGCATCCATCTCTACACATCTCATCCCACCATCCCACCCTGTGTGTGTGTGTGTGTGTGCGTGTGTGCGCGTGTGCGTGTGAGGGATAGGTGTTAGAGCAGAAGCAGAGGGAATATTACGCAATCCTCTGTGCATTATTGTAATTAGATTTCCCAGGATAGCTCAATTAAGTCATACCGCTCTGGGGACCCAGTGGTTTGTGGTTTGACACTCACTCACAAGGGGTCCAGTGTGTTAAGTAAGACAGAGAAACACAACTACTAAATGGTCACTATATAATTTAAGACAGGAAATTTAATATATAAACACCTGCCACTTTAAGTCAGCATGTTTGTTTTTCCTTGCATTGTTTTCCAGCTGCCTCCCTTCTGCTTAAACAGAGGGCAGGTAAAGGTAGAGCCCCATACTGCAGCTCAGCTCTTTGGATGCTGCTGAAGAATGAAGGACAGCGCACACTTCCCCGACAGCCTTCTAATGTAATGTAATGTATATTCTAATGAGAAGAGCTCCATCTATGGACCACCTGTTGAACTGCATTTATGATTAAAGAAACAAAATAACACAAAAAAACAACCTTAAATCCAGTTGAGAAGCTTGGTGCTCCAGTATGTTAAAATGGAACAGTATTAAAAAGAAATCCTAGTGGGCTGTAAATAATTTCAAATATCTATTTTTAGTAGCCACAGGATAAATCTGATGGACACTCAGTATTACTGTAGAGGTCAGCTTTAAAGGGCTGTCCTGGCTTTGTGTGATTATTTATTTGTATGAATGGCAACAAACGTGAATATGTTTGGAGGAATTGCATGTCATGTGTGGTGACAAAGGGAGATTCAGCACTTTTGATGATATGTGGTTACATTACTGGTCTCAAGGCTGGCGCTGAGTTTAAATGCTCCAGTAACATTTCCTTTTATTTATATCCGTAGACCTTGGCTGAAATAAATGAGTTGAGACAAGTGTGGGGGTCCGATGTTACGAACAATTTCTTCCTGACATCGGGAAACGAGTATGCGCAAGACATTCAACTCTTTCACTGCCAGTGGCTGACAGGCCGTCCTGGCTCGGCAGCAGGAGGCCTCTTAAAAAGATTCAATGTCGGCATCAACGTGAAAGTCGTTGTGTCATTATCTTAAATCTTAACTATCCAGCAGGATGAAAGTGTGAGAGACAACCATATCTGTCAGGGGTCGGCAGGAGATGTTTTATTCTATGTGTACAGTGAGCGCCCCTCTCACACGCTGAGATTAGCAGTCTCAACCGAAGAAGTCACTCCACAAGGGTCATTCTGCAGTCTGTCTTCAATTTACTGCCACTTTTAATATTCTGTCATAGTTAAAATTTTTATTGGCTTCTTTTATGGCCATATCCTTATGTCCCGTGCTGATGAACTTTTCTATGCAAATCACTCACTTGAATCAAAAATGGAATCCTGTGCTCTTTGTTTTCAGGCAGCTGAGACATCAGGAATATCAGTGGCCTTTTTCTGCCTTTATTGTTATTGAACACATTTCTCTTCTGCTGCATTTTCGCTGCAGTGACGCGCTTGCTTCNTGTGTGTGTGTGTGTGTGTGTGTGTGTGTGTGTGTGTGTGTGTGTGTGTGTGTGTGTGTGTGTGTGTGTGTGTGTGTGGTCTGCTGGATGGAAAAGGACAGCTGCCCAGACAAAACAACTGAAGAAACACTCTCAGATATTTGGAATTCAAAATGACGTCAACTTGACAACACTGTTTTGTAGCAAATATTCAGGGCAGAGAAACTAACTTTCTCCTTATGTACTATTAGAAAGTGGGCGACTGTGAGAACAAACAGCAACTCCTGAGCTGAATGTTATGATTCTGTCTGACTTTTTTTTTTTCGTGGCTCTGTAGCACAAACACATGCACTCACAGGGGACTAGTTTCTTTGAGCTCAACATTTGTACTTGCTTCACCTCGCTGTATTTTCACACTCTTCTTCCTCCCTGACGACTGCCCCGCTCTTGTTTTCTCTTCCTCTGAGCCTTGACAGGCCAGCGGTGTTGGGAGAGAGAGAGAGAGAGAGAGAGAGAGAGAGAGAGAGAGAGAGAGAGAGAAAGTTGACAAGGGATGAGCTGGAGAATTACGATTGGCTGGACCTACCACTTTGAGGATGAAGTTTATGAATATGTTTAGATTTTGTCCTCTGGTTTGGCTGGCACTGCTGTCCTGTACGTTATAGGTTATAGAGCTATATGCAAAGGCATGCAAAGAGAGACATGACTTTTAATCTGCTGCAGCATGGATCATCCAGACAGCCAAGTGGGGGAGGAGAAAGAGGAGGCTGCTGGGAGACTGACCAGCGGCCAGCAGGACTAGACTATTGTCCTGGTGCCATGGTGACAGGGACCAATCAATATTACATTAGTATGATCGCACTATATGGATACAACTATCTTGGTGAATGCCTCCCTTGCTTTCTGTCTGTCTCTCAGTCTCTCTTCCTCACACAGGCTTTTAATGATAGTTATTTGATTAGGAGAGGTGCATCGTGGAGAGGGCAGACCTGACTGGGGTGATGTGTGGATGTGCAGGGGGCCTCTAAGTGCTCATGAATGGTCCTAATGAGGGTGGCAAATGGAGACATAAAGAGGGAATGGGTACACTTTTCACTTTAGTCTGACACACCATTGCTGCCCCCTGAAGCCCTTGAGGGGGCATTTGTTGAGGGTGCGACCATGCTTCAAATCTTCCTCCTCCTCCTCGGACTAATTGTTGAGGATATTGACCTTGGGAAGGAGGAGATAGTGATGGAGGGAGGGGAAATTGGGTAAAGGGTTGAGGTGGCTCTTAGTTCATGCTGGTAGCTTGACCTACAGAGAATTTATTTTCCTCAAAGCAAATGGCCCACATACAAACACACAGTCTATATGCTGTACAGTGTGTAGTAAGAGTCAAAATCAAAAAGCATCAATGAATGTGGCATCATAACTGCTGGAATCAATCACTCCAATTTCAGGCCTCATTTTCACCCCATGTCATTGATCTGGAGCACACACAGCACTATTGGATCCATGCAGGAGAATACTGGGTCTCTCTCTTGCACAGACATAAACACATACACAAAAACAAACATCCCCAACCCCTGTCCCTTGCCCTGACCCTGATCTGTGTTAGACAAGTTCACCATCCTGTTCTTCCTCAAGTCCCAGTCAATGGGTGTCAATACGCTGGATTGGCTGGACGACAAGGGCTAGAAGAGGAGTCGATGAGGGGCTGATAAGCAGCGAGAGGCTGCTTTGTTTTAGTAATGACGGCTTAAACGAACCACCACTGACCCTCTGTTCACCTGCAGCATCACCTCAAACAACAAAGGACAGACACAAACGTTGCATTTGTGCCCGCAGCTCTAAATTTCAGGAAAACTGCTCCTTGAAAGGTTACAATCTTTAATGTTCATGTTACAGTGTTTCAAATGTTTTGAAGTCTCCTCAGACAATTTCAATATTTCATATGATGTCAACAGTAAAATTAAAAACCTTAACTCTGCAGGTCCAATCTTCAGTATTGTGAAGAAATTAGAAATCTATAGGTTTCGGAGCAGTAAAAATCCTCCCTTTTATTTTTCCACACTGATTCATTGCCAGCTTAATCGCATTTTATATTGTTACATTAACACTAACGATTTAATACTCTTGGTTCTGCAATGTAATATCCAAAGTTCATTAGAAGTAAATCATATCTCATTAGTGATGGTGCTGTGGTTATTGGAATTGTAATTCTGATTTATATCTCAACAAGATATGTAGCATAGCAGAAATCAGGGGATGCACCAAATGTTTTATCTGAGGTGGATACCCATGAGGGTGCATACNACACACACACACACACACACACACACACACACACACACACACACACACACACACAATCTCTTTCTTATGTTACTCAATGTGACTGCTCTGCTATAATACACCCACTTTGATCTCATACCTATCTCCTTTTTAAAAAAATGACCTTCCTGCACTGAAGGTTTTTCCCCTGTTAATGAATGTACGTGAAGGTATTACTGGCACTTCAGTGTCATATCACAGGTCATGCATTGCCATTTTACTCCTTTAATTGACTCATATACTCCTGCTCACAGTGTTAATTTTACAATATGTAGACATGGTTTACAGACATAACAAAACACTAAGATCATGTAAATCATTATAGTATAAAAGAGAATTGCTGTGATATATTTATTACATTAATATGTGAGGTGCAGGGGATAAAAGAGTCATGTTTTCAATGGATCATTTCCCCTGTTAACATTTTGCAAAGAGGCTGTTACCCCATTGCTTTGACCACTTGCTGTACTGTATGACTGCAAACAATAGCCTTTTACTAGTGAGCCCTCCTCCTCTCCTATGACAGGCTTTTATGGCATGACAGTTGCACTATACCTCTGCAATTACTTTTCAATTAGCGCGATGAACATTTCCAACACTGCGGCACAATTATTTTATAGCCCAGTGTCTTAGCCCATTAATGGTGCTACCAACAGCACGGGAAGTGATAAACCATCTGGCCAGGCTCCCAAAGAGATAGAGCACACTTAATGGAGTGAAAAAGTAAAAGCAATTAATGTCACATTAATATAATGATAATAATGCCTTCCCTTACAGCTCTGGCAGGCAGAGCAGGGGACTGGGACAGGGCATTCATGAGTACAGCTAAGCTGAGGAGAGGATCTCTGCTGGGACTCTGCACAGTCTCCAAACAGCCTGCAGGACAGGGAAAACAAGCTACTCCAAGTGTAAATGTGAATGAAAACATTACTCTGGCCATGGTAGAAAAAGTCTAAATGGAGAATACATCAGAGGCAGTAGCAAGATGCTGTCAGACAATTAGTGTGTGAAGATTTGGCACTTGAAAATGGGTGATGGGTTTGGAATTGCTTTTAACATTACAAATCATGTCTCTTTGAATGTTCCTGCTGTCAATTTGACCATCTTATACCTGTCAAAGATTATATTGGCTTCTAGTGTGGCAGCACTTTTGGACTTGCAAGCTGATTTAATTTGGTGTGCGTTATCGTGTGCGCGCAAATGCATGTGTGTATATGCATATCAGTGCCTGTATGAGTATGTCTACCAATGCACATGCTCAGACACATTATTGTGTGTTTGATTTTATTTNGTGTGTGTGTGTGTGTGTGTGTGTGTGTGTGTGTGTGTGTGTGTGTGTGTGTGTGTGTGTGTGTGTGTGTGTGTGTGTGGCAGCGCCTGTCTCAGGAGTAGCTCCCCTGTCCTATCTCCTGACCCCTCTGTGTTCCCGCCGCCCTGCTCTGTTTGTGTTAATTCCTCTACATCTCCAGGGTGGCTTACATTAGAATATCTTAACCACTGGGCTGCATTAGCATAGTGTGATGGATGCCGCTGAATCTCCATGCCAGATAATGTCCACATTTTGCATTTTAAACTAAGCTACGCTATGGACGTGCTATCCATTTTCACAGGGGGAAATTAGGTCCTGGTGGGAGAGCGCCTGGCACTCTGTCATCCCAAGCAAAGCTCCCTGCCCAGGTTTTATGACACCTCTGGGGCACCATACAGAGACAGGTTGAGGGTCATTGTCTAGCACTGGTCAGCTGTGATATCACATAAACACTTGGTAAACTTGGGTGTCAGTTTCCTCCACTTGTTTTCTAAAAGCTCACCAAAAGTTGGGGATGGAGCTCTTGTGCAGTTTCCTCCTGCAATATTCATGCATTTGTGTATGTCCACCTGTCTGCCAGTCTCTGCAATACACACTGTATTTCCTCTCATGGAGTTACTTTCAAGTGAAGCGTGATAAATCATGCATAATTTCCATTTTAGTATAGTTCAGCAGACAACTTGTGTGCATATGTCTCAGTGCAGCCAGACTACCTTGGCTGTGAGGGTGTGTTGATTTCCGTTACAAGGCTGTCGCAGCCCCCAGCAGTTGATCAATAGGAATAAATCAGTGGGTTCCTTTATGTGACATGAGATAGTTGTACATTTATAAGCCTCTTTATGAGATAAGATCTCAACACTTGAGCTTGCATCATACACACTGACACACTCACATGCAGAGCCTGGGAGCTTATTAGACAACATGTCTGCATACTTTGCCAGAGGATATTCCTCAATAAAAATGGACACGCAGGTTTTTATTTTTAATCCTTATTGACAGTGATGTGCATGCAGCATGCACCATTTTTGTGGGGCATCTAGATTAAATATATGTATCAGAAATTATTAATAATTGTTTTTAAGTTATAGGTTTTACTTTACATGAAATTCACCTCTGGGCATCACCCTAAAAGAAGGGAAAAGATATCCAATAAACTTATCCTGTCTCATAAAATGTACCAAACAGTTTGTTACTCTGATAATTAATTCAATAACTACAACCAAAATAACCATCTCAACAGCTATAGAATTTAGAAGTACTACAGCATAGAGGATGTAATCACTTTTGTACAAATTTAAATAGACAGCATGTACATTCAAAAGCATGGTTTTGAATGGACTGACTTTATGAATATATGTGCTCAAATTGCAAAAGGGACAGACAAAAACAATAAGGTGACAGAAAAATTGTGACTGAGGTCAATAGTTTTGAGTCGGCATTCCTGACTTCCAAACTAAATGCATCCCTGTGTATCTGCGTAGGGAAACATTGACACCCACAGCAAAATGATGATTTACAGCAAGTCTCTGAACTTCATCTACTGAGGACTTTCAGATTAGCACACTTTAAAAAGATCACAAGTCAACTAAATAGAAATGGCAACTACAAAGTTGTTGCAGCACATTTTACAACAATGAAAGGGTCATTTTGCTTGTTGGTCAATGTGTGTGCACCTGTGATGTCAGGTGTGTTTCTCTTTAACTCTGGCTCGATGGACCTCTCCTGAGTTCCTGATTGGGAATTACAACTTGAATTGAATAAATAAATATTCTGTTGCACTTTTCCATGTTGGAGGTAGTTTTCATCTTTTAAGTACAATAGATTGCAGTATGAGACTACATACCCTGTCTTAGAGATAAAAAAAAAAACAAGAGGGTAAGTAAGGGAAAACTATGTGGTGGAATCATATCTTGTTGCTGCTGGCAACACACAAAGAAACACGTGTAGGTTTCTTTGTTCTGCCTCCCAGGTCAGAAAAAAATGTACAAAGCAGAAACTTTGAGTTTCCTCTTAGTATGAGTCTATCTTTAAGAGATTGTATGATAAAGAGATTAGTTAGTTGCATGCAAGGTGTAGTAGTCACTGGAAGTAATTAGGATCCTATGAGGAGGTATGTCTATAATACTAACATCAACTTAGCGGTGTAGTTATTCAGTAGCCTAGTCATGCATCTCTATCATTAAGAATGTTTGTTTGGTAGTCTCCTCCTAGAAGGTTACACTGCTGAGAGAAGGAGAGAGGAGGGGGGAGACAGAGACAGAGACAGAGATGAAAACAAAGACAAAAAACAAAGTCCAACTGACGCTTTTATTGACCTAGTGACATCATGGAAGGTCAAAGGTCACACTGACCAATGACGATTGGAGGAAGGTGTCTGACTCTGGGATATTGAATTCATTAAGGGGCAAGGGCCTATAGATGACACTACCTAGATCAGCTTGTGTAGTGTATAAAATTGAATGAAAAATGATAATGGTTATTGTTAATCATCACTCAGTTCAAGCACTGTATCCTGTTACAGTAAAAGAACTGAAAGGTTTGCTTCAGTATATAAACACTATCCATATCAGTGGAATGATAGGCTCATTGATTAGTCGTCTCCTTGCTTTCTTCTCACACAAGCATGAAAGGCATTGCTGTGCAGCCTAGTAATTTTGTAATGTTCTGCTAATTACGTTTGACTAATTATGATTCTTTTATGTGGCAAGCTGGGAGTTTCCCCCCTTATTACGATATAGGTCTTTGCTCTGCTTCATTGATCATGATTGGATACTAAGGCCTCCATTTCCTGTTTATTTTCTAATTAAATATTAGCTTTAACCACTTTGGGGGCAATAATTAAACTATTACACTCCCACCCATTGACCGCTCCAGAATGTGATCAAGTGAGACTCGAGCTTTAATTATATGCTTGGACATTAGTGTTTTTCCAGGTTAGGAAAACCAGGCAGGATGCTTTCAACACCAAGCACATTGACCGAGCTCAAATTACATCCGCCTTTAAGTAGCAGATTGATTGGGGAAGGAGAGGCTGTCTTTACGAGCTAAGTGTTTCTGAATAGAGCTGCAGCACATACCTCCTCCTCTGTCCTTTCACATGCCCCATAAAGAGAACTCCCCTGGAATGGAGTGTAGAGTATGGGAAAAACAGGAGGGATAATTTAACACACGTGTAGACGAAAAGGAGGGGGGTGTGGAGGGATGTAGTGTGGCCAAGATAGGATGTCTCAACAGAGGGAAAGAGAGAGAAAGGTGTGTGAGCGTGCAGAGGGGGAACAGGGGTGGGGGGTTGGAGGTAGAAAGGAAAGTGCCACTGCACTCTCTTTCTCTTTCTCCACAGATGATGGATAGCAACAGTGGGGAGAACAAAACCAAGCATTCCTCATGCTGTCACCACAATGAAACAGGGACATAACAGGATTTGGTCACAATGCGAGCGGAGCACTTCAGAGAGATGCCAGGCCATCATGCCACTTCTACTGGAAGTCAAAGACTCCATCCATCATCTATAACGTCCCCTTAGTATTTGACTGGGGCTGGTGCTGCTGTCTTCCCTGGGACTTCCCAGTCTAACTCATGAGTCTGTGTGATGAATTTATTGCAATGGCCATTGTTTTGCTGTTGTTGTTATTCCATTGAGGGGGGCGAGGATTGTGAGTTGGGGTGTACAGCTTTTGATACAATGTATGTATTCAGAAAGAAATCTGGTTATTTCCTCAAGTTGTTTTGAGACAGTGTAAGGCACTGACGTCAGTGATCTAATATACTCAGTGTCATGTGTAGTATATTCTTCCTTAATAGTGTGCGCCTATGCAAATCCATTAGCTGAGTATACATATCTGAGATGGCAAAGTGTTATTTTTGTATTTTAAAAAGTATTACTTTTAAACAGAAAATCCATCCAATTTTTTTTAGTACAGCTTATTCGTCCCAGCTGTATTGGACCTTTCATTGATAGGTCAAGTCAAGTCAACAGTGAGGGACCACAGTGCTAGCAGGTGCATCCCCTCTATCTGTGTATCTGTAGTGGTGAGTTGTCTGTAATGTGAAGCCCCCCAGTCACACAATAGAAAATGAGGAATAAGGGGAGAGGACAGCATTTACAATCAGACCCTTGAATGGCTGGCACTGGGGTGATAAACATGATTGTATAATGCTCTTGTATGTGATAATGTGAATATTGTAGTGGCGTGAGGTTGGTGGGGGTGGAGGGAGCTGGAAAATGAGGGATTGGAGGAGGGGAGCGTTGAAAGGGGAGTTGCATTCTCAAAATTAAAAGTTGTAGCCTATTAGTCTGTGTTTGGTAGCTGAGCACGCGCCCATGCCTAGCACGGCTGCTAATAGGAAAAGATGTGTGGAAGTGTATGATTTATGGTTGCATGCAGGCAGGGGTGGAATAATTTGGTGCAGAACGGGTACTTACTGAACGGCAACAACTCGGCTACTTATCCGTACTTTCTGGTGATAAATTAGCTCTTGTTTAAAGTAGCTGGAGACCCATTTTTCATTTTGATTACTACACTTGATATCTCTTTCTTTCTTACTCTCTCTTTGTCAGCAGTGGTTCTTAGCATTTTTCGTGTATGGCCTGGTGTATGGGATATGTGTTTGTGTGTATTCAGCCCAGGTAGTGGTCTTTAACCCCTCAGTGACTGGATGCTGCAGGACTCTCCCATGTAAAAACACGGTAACGTTCTTAATTGTGAGGAGACCCAATATGGCCAGAGTGACATGGCTTTTCTCATTGACCGTGAGCTGTCCTGCTGCCAGCTGGATGCAGGGCTCCTGTCAATCAGTGGCCGACCCCTGCCAGGACCTTCCCCTGCTCAGACAAGGTTCCCATTGATCCCCCCGTCGCCCCTCTGACAGGAAGCAGCCTCAGTGGGGGAAATAAGCAGGTGAAATATTAAGTTATAAGTCAGCTACCAATCAATAAACAGAGCCAGGAGTGGGGAGGGCCAGGGCCAAGTCCCTATGGTAGAAGCCCCACTAGCCAGAGGGTAATGCGATTGAGGTCTGTAGATCACCCCAAAGACCTACAGGCAGAGCCGAAACTGTTTCTGACTGAGGCCATCACACAGAGTCCACTGCCAAGTCCTGCAGCGCTAGCTGGCACCCTCTCTTATTGTCCTCTGTTTGGCACTGCCATCCCTGCCAGTGCCCAGGCAGAGCTGGACACTCTACAGACAGCATAAATAAAACATATGAGAGCTATAATGAGAAAAGAGCTGCAGGGCCAACAGAGCCAGAGAGTAGTGTCCATTGATATACACAGATAGACAGCTCAAACAGAGTCCAGTACAATTACAGTTGTAGCAAAAGGCTGTAGAGCCAACAGCTCCACCTTTAGCTCTAACTGAGAGCTGCAGTGTGACATTGATCACACGCCTACATGTGTCTCAAGTCCATTGTCCTGAGTAGTTTGTTTGAATCGGTGAGTCTCTGGCCCTGAGGTTGGATAGCTTGGCAGGTGTCAGTGGTTATCTTGGCCTGTCTTCTGCGGACAGAACAACTGAGGAGGTGGTGACGAGCCCCTGTCAGCCCCCTCCCTGTTAGGCCTGGAGGGGGCAGGGGTGTGGGGGCAGCAGGGCAGCTTGCAAAGAAGGCCCTTTTTCCTGCAGGGCTGCATCTCCAGGGCCTGCTCCTCCAGCCCCCTCTCCACTCCTCCATGCTTGCGCTGCTGACTGACAGCTATCTTCCAGCTGCGGGACATGCACCCCAGCAACCCACCGCTGATAAAATGTTAATGTAATTAACAGATAATGGCTGTTGTTTTTAGCTGTCAATACTCGGACTGGGAAGGGATAAAGGATTGGAGCTGCACAAAGTCACATTCAGATATCTGCCAGCCTTTGTAGAATTCAATTATTTTGGCACACTACCCCCACCTGTCTTCAGCTGCTAACCTCACACCACCATCACAGGCTAACTCCACCTGCTTTGATTCCACAGAAGCACACATCTGATCATCTTCATGTGATATTGACAGCACTTCCCCGGTCCTGCTGTTTGAGCCAGCTGTGGAGTGTTACGGGTCTGTAAAACAGGCCTCCACTCCAGCTAGCCATTGTGAACTTTTTCATATTCAGCCATGTCTTCTTGCTTGCTGCTTTTAGATCATAAATCATGTGACTGAGGCAGGCAGCCACAGGGCTCCTCTCACCTCGGACAGCGACATAGACACACCCAGCCAGCCCGCCACAAGACAAATGTATTTATATTTGTAACCAAAAACACGACGCCTATCAGGACATGGCCAGTGCTGCTTTGGACATCGGTTGCCTGACTATTCTGGTATTTTAATAAGTATCAAGCCCAAACAAGATTAGGCGCTTCCAGTTTACGAAATGTCAGTGAAGGCAGCACTATCACTCATAATAAATGGGCTTATGCAAACAGTGGGGGTTTTGCCATGCATAAGAGCTTGTTTGGTGTGCACTACGGTGATGCTGTATGCTGATATGCAATTATTCTAAAGAGTATCAAAGTTCAGGTGTGAGTCTACCATCTTGCTGTAGCAGTGCTCTGAGCAGCTACAGATTACCACAAGAATATTTCATGAATAAAAAGGAAAAAACTTGGAATGATAAGGGGGAGCCTGAGAGTATGATAAAATGCATTCCATAATGGATGGTTCTCTGTGTATATTTGTATTTTTGCCCAGCTCTATAGCTGATATGAGTGATAATTCTATAGCCTTACCTTTAGCTGGATTTACTCTCAATGATGTCAGACTGCAACTTTGATCAGTCCATCTCAAGTGTTTGTGCTCTTGCTCCCTAATTAACCCAGTTTGTATGTGCTAATGACACCTAATTATCATTTGTGTAACAAGATTGCTCTCATTGCCATAATGAGAAAAACTCCTTCAAATGTTGCACCGCTTACAAGCGGGTTTCTGCTGTTATTAGCAGAGTGTTTATGCAATCACATCTAATTGAAGTGTTAATTAAATCAGGAATACCATTTTGTGAAACAAAGACGCTAAGTAGTGGGAATTGTGCTAAAAGACTGAATGCCCCCTTCCTCACCAGCCTTCACTGTAGGTACCCTTCAGACCACAACTCCCCCACCTATCCACATCACCCCACCCGATCCCCAGCAGCATTCACACCAGAGGACAGAGAACCAATCAGAGTTGATTGGCACTTTGACTGGCTAGCGAAATCAGGCCCCCTCCCTCCCACTGCTTCCATGTTAATTGCTATGCAAAAGAAGGTGGGAGGCCACTGGCTTTTGACCTTGTCCACCCGTCAATATCTACACAAGTCTGGGCAAGGGTGAGCTCAGGTGACCAGAAACACACAACCATGAGACAAAGATTTATAGGTAGTCAGGAGTCACATAAACAGAACATGTTATAAAACATCCGTACAGGTGTAGTTAGCAAAGTCTGACAAAGTCTATCTAAATTTATCTCAAATGATGTTTTGTACAGCATTTAACCATTACATATATTGTGGCCTATTTTCCTTGAAAGCAAAGAAAAGGAAGCTGACTCATACTATTTTCATCATGGGATATCCACATAGAAATCTTGCAAACACTGATGCCAACTAATTGTTGTATCATATTTTTCAATGTATATCATATATGAACATACTAGAAGTCAACTTAAAGCCTTTTCTTGGCTTTTTTTTATATAGCATATTCTGTAATCATTTTGAGATTGATAGCTCCTTTGTTTCACATGCTGTTGTTTCCCCGTTATTCCTTAAAACATCTAGGCATTCTCCTCTTGTATTTTCTTGGTTATCATTTTTGTGGGTTATTTTATTGATCATATGTACCATTTATATCAAAGTTTAAGTTCTGTATATTTGGGGGGATAGATGCCGAAACCTGCTTGATAAATCACATCTGACATGTGAAACAAAACCTGTCTCAAGATAATCCAAATAAAACTAAAAATAAGGGCTTCTTAGATTGTTCACCATGTCTCCTATATGAATGAAGATCTTCATGCATATCATCTTTTATCACACACACACACACACACACACACACACACACACACACACACACACACACACACACACACACACACACACACACACATATGTGTGTTTAATATCTACTATTTCCCTTAGTTATTTAATTAAAGATCAGATAAGTATTGTTATATATGTTTCTCGATGACTTCTTGTTGCAAAAAACAACCTCTCTGAGAAATTAATAAACATAAAGCAGTACTATGTTTCCTATAGCACAATGAATAAGTGAAGAGAGTAATTCAGTGACATCCGTCGACCAATTTGCATACTCATTCACAGCTCCGCACTTGCCTTTCTCTACCTCAGAAGGATGATCCATTTCTCTCCTCTGTCTCTACATTCCTTTCCTCTTCCTCTCAATCTCATTTCATACCCGAGTCATTATATCTCTCCCCTTTCTCCCATCCTGCTCCTGAACAGGACCCATTGGCCCTGATTAATCTGCTGCATTTGACTTAATGAGAGGTCATTCACATATCTGATCACAATGGCTACAGGAATCAATGATAGATGGCCACCTGGCAGAAATACTGAGGTGCTGAAAAAAAAAACCCCAACAGAATCTGTTAAGACTTTATTAGATATTCCCCCTCTGTACTGTGTACCTGAGTGTGTTGCATTACTGTGTGTAAAATATCTCTTTTCAACCTTTAAGCGGCTCAGAGATTGCTTTTTTCATTCCTGTGGTATTATAGTCAATGCTTGTAAGTCAAGTAGCTGAACTGTGCTATTTAGATTCTAAGTGCAACACTCTAGAGTTGGATAAGGTGAGTGTTGTGACCGAAATTGTGTGTTTTTGTGTGTTAAGAACTGATACACAATAGGTCATTCAATAATACAGCATTGTGATACACACATCTAGAAAGAAAGATATAGAAGGTATTGGTCCACACACACGCGCACGCACACAGAAAAACCTTCTGATAGAAGATTATGAATTGATTTCTTCCGCCCTATAAAGCCCATGTCTTCCTCACTGAATGCAGTAATGTGTCCACTTGACCTTTCTTGGTGGGCTCCTTTCTGGTGAATTGACTCCTAAGTGTTTGGCCCTGGCCTTTTCAGCACCATGGGTGTCCTCCATCTGCAGTGTGGCCTGGCTGGCAGACATCAGCAGCCTGTCAGCACATCACGTCCACCCGAACAAATGTAAATGTGCTTGCTCTTAAACACAAACACATACGGAAATGCACACTGAACTGCTGAGACGTGACAAAGAAGGCCTCAGTGCAGAGCAGTGTGTCCATTTAAGGCTACAACAATGCATGCGGCTGCATTTTATTCAGACTTACAGTCTAGGCAGATGGAAAACAAGATGTTGCATGAGAGCAGCACATGACATTTTACTTTGTTGACCTACACCATGTGTGTGGTTTATTATACTGTACTGTAGATATAGTTTTACTAGCTTGTCAGTGATCCATTCCACTACAAGAAGGGATTATGTAGAGTGAGACACGTGTATAGAGTATTTGCTGCCATTGAATTTTCTGGTCTTTGTCCAAATGCCATCTCAGGTCCATAGAGTGTGGTGGCAATGAGACTGGTCAGTGACACAGAGGTCTGAACTAGCATCTGTTGCAGACGGGAGCAGCACAGCGGCCGCCCTGTCCTCGCTGTTGGCCCGACACCATCCTGCACTATCCACTGTCTGTCACACCCAGCGCCCTGCAAAGTTAATTGTGAACTGGAGTGGCGCGTTGGGGCCCTCTCGCTAAGCAGCCCCTAATGACAGGCAGAGAGACAGCTACACATGTTCGGTGGCTCTCCCTCTGGAGGAGGCTACAGATAGCGCTCCAGCACAGACACTGACCTGTCACAAAGCTGTCAGCAGCCAGCCTGTCAGCCATGCAGCGCAGCACGCAGCCCAGCTATCCCAGGTGCTCGGCTGACAATCTCCACACCCTGTTCTGTCGGCTGCTCTGCCAAGCCTGCTGCCGCTAAGATTCATTAAGGCTTTATTCAAAGCGGGTTCAGCTACTTCATTATGAACATACCTGTGTGGTACACAAATAAACACCACTTTGATTGTTTTGCATTGCTGTTCAAAGTCTTCCAGAGTCAATGTGCTTCAGTCATCTTGTACTCTGCTGTTAAATTTCCAGAGAATACTCACTGCCCTGTTCCACTCGGTGTCTCTTGTTAAGATGACTCCTGAGGTGTGCATTTTGTGTTTATGAAGGGTTCTCCTGGTTGTGTAATGGAGCTCAGCACAGACGTATGGAACACATGTGCTAATATCTCCTCATAGGAGCCCAAATGAGCCATTACAGGAGCTAATCTGACAGGCACACTGCATTCAGTTCCCCATCTGCCAGCCGTGGTGCTGAGAGCCATAGTGTGTTCCTCCTGAGTGCAGAGGCGGGATGGATGGGCCAGATGGAAAACACCCTACTTTAGAAGCAAGCCACTGACCATGGATGCAGAGAGCTGCAGGGAAGCAGAGGACGTCACAGCTTCTAATTGAAGCATGGTCATACCACAGATGAATCATCTGGTAAGGGCAGGAAGTTTAGATGAATCAATACTCAATTCATTGCTTTAGTTGTTTAGTTTATGTGACATTCTTATTCAGAAGTGTATATTGGCCTTCTGCCTCTTCTCCTTCCACGCAATATCCTGGTTTTTTCCACACTCTTAACCCATGGAGAGCAAAAAGGAGAAAACGTGGAGGGAACAAAGGGGCAATATAGGCTGCCGTCTACCTCTTGGGGAAGAAGACATATAACATTAATGGTATCCGTTAACATCTCCTTAACCCCAATCCCCCTTGCTTGCCGAGCACCTCCCATCCCCTTCTTTTTCCCCTGCAGCCAACCGCAACCCACTCACAACCCCACCACAGTCCCCTCTACCTCCACCCCCTCAGGATCTGCTCCCTGGGGGCCTGTTTGTTTCCCTGCCAGGGGCACAGGCGGCGGAACACTGATGAGGTGCTCAGGCCACCGTGAAATGTGCCATAACCTGCCAGCGCAGAGGCCTGGTGAGATTGCCGTATTTACTTTTTAATCTGGCCGCCTTAATACATGCGATAAAAACTTTGTCACATTAGATGGTGACAGATGGGCCCGGAGATGTTATTACTGGTCGGGGGAGGCAGGGAGGAGAGGGTGTTGGGAGGAGTGGGTGTGGGCTGTAGAGCACGGGGTGGCAGGGGTGCAGTGGGGGTTTGAGAGGGAGAGAAGCAATGCCCCCAATCACGATAATTTTTCATCACCCCAATTACATTGTTGAGTGCGTCTCGGCAGTGGCATGTGCACACCCAGTCCTGCTGCTGGGAAAAGAGCGAGGCAGAGAGACATAAATAAAGATAAAATGAGGTGCCCTAGGTCTTCTATCCCGCTGACTGTTCCTCTGCCATCTCTCTAAACTGATGGAGGCCCTGTTTAAATGAAGGCTAAATCTTATTTAGATAAGAGAACTGAACTGCTGCCCGGGACGAAAGCATCATTGTTTGTTACTGATGGCTGGAGAAGTGGAGAGGTTTGTGTGGTTTGTGTTTGTGAGAGTGCAGGCGTACAGACCACATGCAAAGAATATCTGTCACTATACACATAGACAGAAATGGTTTTTGTTTTCTAAGTGCGTATTTGTAAACTGAGTCCCTTGCTAATAAAATTTCATTGTAGTATATCCATTCTAACATCGTTTCCTATCTTGGAGCTCTTTGGCTGTGTATTGCATGGAATACAATATCAAAATATTGCTGTTGTTTATAGCTTCTCTTTATACCTGAACATCAAGATGTGTGTATGTGTGTATGTGTGTGTGTGTGTGTGTGTGTGTGTGTGTGTGTGTGTGTGTGTGTGTGTGTGTGTGTGTGTGTGTGTGTGTGTGTGTGTGTGTGTGTGTGTGTGTGTGTTAATGTCTTGCACAAACATTTTGTTTAAGCCACTGAACGTGCAGCACTCAGCTGCCTCAAGCAGCACAAGTTTAGCAACTGTTTTCCTTTTTAATTGTTGTGGAAATTAAATAAGAGTGTTTGTGACATGAATGTTGTAGGTAATGAGAGCCTGAGAGCAGCTGGGAGGCTACAGGCCTGCGTGCGCATCATTAGGAGCTCAGAGGCTCCCAGGCTCCACGCTAGCGTAAGCCGCTAATGAAAAGAATGTAGTCACAGATCTCATTTTTCAGGCAATTCTTGTGTAAACTGGAGATTTTCCAGTGTATGCACA
This sequence comes from Rastrelliger brachysoma, assembly GCA_024605115.1. Lineage (NCBI taxonomy): Eukaryota > Metazoa > Chordata > Actinopteri > Scombriformes > Scombridae > Rastrelliger > Rastrelliger brachysoma. The sequence goes on along the minus strand of JANJYP010107765.1, from coordinate 3,358 downwards.
GTGGAACAGGGGCCCCACATAAATCACACAGGCTGGCTGCCTCCAATGAAAGAAAGAGGGGGTTTCGAGCACATGCTTACCACACAGACATATGCTGCAGGAAACTGGAAATCTGCGGTGGCACAGCTAGAGAGAGAGACACTCACAGCACCTACACCTGTCTACTCCCCTACCCCACTTCTCCCCATCTCTTCTAGCTCTCTATCCATCTCCACTGTGCTGTCCAACAGCCCAACCCCCATCCTCCCCCCACACACACCCCCTCTCCAACATCCACTCCTACCCGCAGGCAAACCAACCAGCAACGCCTGCATGCAAGCCATTGAAATGGGTCATTTTTTAATTAAATACAATATTAATTACTGCGAGCATCATTACCGATATGTGAGATTTGACTAATTAGTGTAATAGTTTTGGAGTCACGCTCATTAAATATGAAAATTACAGCAGTAGAAAGGATTGGTTCCGTGATCAATCTTGTATGGACAGAGAGGAAATGATTTAGAGAATAGCTTTTATTGTACAATTAACTCCATTACAACCTGCCAGACAAGAATAAAGAGAGCAGGGAATTTGGTTGGTGTTAAGAGTTTCACACAAGTGCTGCTTTTGGCTCCCGCTCACTTTCAAATGCAATCTTTTGCCTGTAACTAGATGAGACACTTGCCAAAGCATACAATACCCTCCAGAAAAGCCTTAGCCTCATCACCCACTCAATTAGGACAGCTGCTAAATGGATTGTTGATCTCTTCTATTTGACACCCTCAGAGTTCATTGTACTTTAGTTTGGCAGCACTGCACTCAAACAGAAAAGCAGGCCATTGTCAGTTGACAGTACTGACTTGTTCTTATGAACTGTGTTTCATTTTGTACTTAATCTAAGCTCTCTGGAAATGTCACATTGACCCTCCAGCACTGATCTCTTACCATATCAGATACTACAAGAAGGGATCACTGACACAATATGCATATGAGCAAGGATTTAGTTAACTTGAAAAAGGAAAAAAGGAAGATTTGTGAAAGTATGCAAATGGACATTATTGTACAAATGAACAGTCCAAATGCTAGAAATAGAGTATGGATGGCCTCCAAAGCGACCAGTGGGCACTGAGCTCTATTGTTGTTTGTGTGCATCAGGGTCTCTCTCTACTTCTCTGGTAAACACATTGCATAGGACCACAGCCAGTGCATAAGAGCTGAACAGAGCTCTTCTGTGTCCTCGCCATGCATATGGCCGAGCAACAGAAATTGGCCCTTTTGCTGGAGTGGGTTTTGTGTGTTTAGCATATCAAAGCTGTGAAAATAACCATGTTTGCGTTGCCTCTTCTATTTCCAGGTGGTCTATCATATCTAGGCCCTCAGACTGGATGGCATGCGCTGTGTGTGTTGATCACTGTGGCATCTGGGTAAGGGGAACACCTCTGGCTGGCACCACAAGTGTGTTCATTTCAATACGAGTGATGGCAGCCATGGCAAAGCAAACAAGATACCAACCTCATTTATATTAGGCTTCTTTTTGCACAAATGTGAAAATGGTGGCAGACAAATGCCATCAGGTACAGTGCATAGCAGAGATGTCCTTGTCTTTTATTCATTTAGACATGATTGATGCAGTAACTGACCTGACAAATTAGTGTTTCTATTAATTATTGAAAAGTTTCTGCCATTCCCACATCATTTTTATTGGTGTCATATTAATTATATATTGGATTGCCATTTATAATCACTATTTGAAGGGAATAATATATTATTCTTGTGAAATGTTTAAACATTTGAAATAATTTTGCACTTTAGTGGCACCCATTTGAATTAAATTATAATATTCACCCTGCACAACACTACATTGCTTATGACCTTGTACCTTGAATGTCTTTGTGAACTGGCTTGTATGTACCATAAACATTTTCCCCTCTTTGAATATATGCAATAATCCTATCTCCAGCCACATGAATACTGGCCCTCCATATTATTGTAATGCTAACCTCCAGACTGCATGCCTGATAGCCAATACTTTATCACAGCTTTGCCTTTTTTATGGGTCTGGTGTCTCTTTAAAATGATTGCCCCTGTTTTGATCTGATTAATTTTGTGTGAGCACAAACAATTACTTTTCATCTTTATCTGCTCAAGGAATCACCCCCTTTTATGGGTATCATTTATTACAGGTGGACAGCTTCTTGTTTATTAGAATTTCAAGCAGCCTATCGCAGCTGAGATCTCCCATGGTCTATATTTACATTTCAACTTCAGCTAAACAGGCATGACAAAAACACATAGCAAAGGGCCAGCCACAGCCACACTTCATTTTCATACTGCCTTCTCACAGGCCAGACAGACTGGACTTACTGCAAAAGTTCCTGACATGGTGGCAGAAGGTGCTGAGCAGGAGGGAGAGAAAAAGAAAGAGGGGGAAAACTGAATGGGTGAGAAAACACGAAAGAGATGGAGAGGGAAAGAAGAGGAAGGTGGTGGGATGGTGAGAACAGGTTGACTGAGTATGTATTTGAGCTTTCAGGTGAGTGTCCATCATTCAGGGAAAGAGTATGGGTTCATGGCCTCTGAAATCCATCCATGGCATGGGGGTCTTCACAGTGAATATAAATATATGTGTGTGTGCCACGGCCAGGGCCACTCTTGACAAGCCAACAGCTGTTAATTATGAATTGGCCTGCAGTGAGGGAGACAGGCTGGTGAATATGCAGAGCTGAAGGAGCGTACAGAGCCCATGCAACACAAGTGTCAGACCCCTACTGCACCCAGAGTGGCAGGGGTTGACCTGGGTGTCAATCACTAGCACTGGCAAAGCAACAGGACAGGGATTGCTTGGAATAGACCCAAAAAACTGCAGTTTGACTCACAAGGAAATTAACTATTTTTATTTGATGGTATTGCAAGAAAGTTAAGTATCACTTCTTACCACTGACATAATGATAATATTGTATATTATAATGTTTATTTAGTTGTATGATTTTTAGTTGATTCAAAAACCTGTCAATCACTCATTTGAATCTACCCTGGTTAATCCAACCACCAAATGCTCTTGCAGTTCCCACTGTAGATCTACATAATGTGGAAGAAAAGATCTTTACAGAAGAAAGTGGGTGAAGTTAAAACACCAATATATCTTGAGGAGACATCACAAGTGCTTCATATTAACAGACAATGGCATCACACATGAATTATTTGCACTATATAAGGATCAAAATTAGAATAATGACACCAAGAGGCTGCAATGGGTTTTCAGTGGGTTGCAGTCTGAAACCTCAAATGCTTACAATGCTGACATACTGATATTCATAGTTTGTAATCTCATACTAACTAAGTATATAGTGTGTTCCAACTGTATCCCATCCCATCA